>WEIT01040312.1:11494-37136 GCA_013389985.1 Dryoscopus gambensis | reverse complement strand
CGGATGGCAGGCAGCGCTCCGGGCTGATGAAGCTCACAATAAAAAAACAAACAAACAAAAAACACAGAGACCGTTCCCTGGCTTTTTAATTGTCCTTTCTAAATCACTCACGGTATGGATTTGGGAATTAAGTGGTTTAATAGCTAACTCAACCGAATGGTTTTGGTGATGGTTTTATTCAAAGGAAGGGCGCGCAGCGCGGGGCCAGCCGCGGAGCGNGGCACCCTCACACGCAGCCGTGCGCCCGGGAGCGGCCAGACTGGGCTGGTGACCGCGGCATTCCAGGGCTGAGCAGCCGCCCAAGCCCCACGGCAGGAGCCCCGGCCCTGCGCTGCTGAGGGATGGCCCGCAGAGCCGGGCAAGGGGAGAGCTCGCTGCTGCCCCTCCACGGGGCCCCGAAACACCGACATGGCCAATCCCACCGAGCAGGGCAGCAAAGACAGGTTTCAAAATAGAAGGCAAGTTCCATTTTCGTTCTCGTCTCTATCCAAGCTCCTCATTTCATGCCCAAACTTCAGTCCATCCCTATACCCCACGGTAGCAAAGCTACTAAAAACACAAGCCCACACCAGCTGGGGTTGATACCAGAGTGGAACCAGAGAGCAAGATGTGATCCAAGAAAATGCCTAGTGAAAGCCAAAAGTCCAGCTCATGCACCCTGTCCCTGCCCCTGTCCTCCCCTCCTTACAGCAGGAGCAAGAGGGATGCAGTATTTGGGCAAGGGGGTCACCAAAGATGGTGATGTATAATCAATAGGAAACCCCAGATTCCCCTTCTGGCCCCCAAAGAGGAGGTCATTAGATACCTCAGCCTGCCAGAAAAGACCTGCATCTGGAGGTCTTCAAAGCCCCTTATCCTTCTCGGTCACCCGCTTAGGGAGTATAAGCACCGAGTTTAGCAAGACTGTTTCATGAGGTACCCATAGCACAAATCTACATTTGGCAGACTGTTCCAGACCTATCATGCATCCTATTTTGCAAAATATTTTTCCCAAACTTAAAAATGCTTTATTCTTTTTTATATCTATTTTTCTTTGAAAGTACAGAGGACATGAAGCCAACTGAATAAACTTGTGAAAATAGAGATGAGTATAATTTCTCATGTTTTCTGTAAGGCTCCCAATTCACCATAATATATAACAGGCGACAGGAAAAAAAATGGTTTTCCACAGCTTCTAAATTCCCAGTAAATTAATTATATAAGTAGAAATAAACATAAAAATGCTTAATCACTTTTACCCAATATTATTGTATCATTTTGTTCAGGGCAGAAAGGCCAAGAACTTTGGAAAGCTAATAAACCACAATATTTAGAATAGATCCCGTGATTTGTGAGGTATAACAAGTCCTCAGGAGCAAGACATAAAATGAATTGAAAAAGAAAATGAAAAGGGGTAAGGAAGCCATAGAGTTCTCACTGGTTTGTCTTTTTTTTTTTAATAAGATATCCTGCTTACAACTTTCAGCACAAAATGGCTAGCACGAAAGAAACCTGGATTTTTTCACCTCTCTTTAAAGAATTGTATTTTCACATACTTTCTTTATATGCTGAGAAAGGATGAATGAACTGTGGATGTTTTTAAAGAGCAAATGGATGACCAAGTAGGATTAGGCAGGGCTGTACCCCAAGAAGTGATTAGAAGGGAGATCCTCTTAAGAGGATCTTAAGATACACACAGAATTTCTCACTGATCTTAAGAGATAGTTGAGATTCTCATATCCACAGGAGAGGGGAAGTCCCAGTAGGTAATTTGTGGACAAATGAAGTCAACACCCCAAAATGCACAACCAGGTGATTGCAGCATGAACACTCCGTGTTCATAGAAACAGTTCATGAATCTTGGGTGAAACTCTGAGGCTGAATGTAGAAAAAAGTATTCTTTATTCTCTAGTATACTTTAATAGTGAAATAGTTTTATTTCTGGGAAAAAAATATTGAAATAATTTAAAATTTTTGTAATTAGATACTTATAAGCCCATTGATTAAGAAATAGACTAATCATGGTATTTCAAATGGAAAATTTGTTCTATGGAAGAAATATCTATTATTTTCTCATTTCAAAATTGTCCTAGTTTTCTGGCCCCCAGAAGGGGCAATTATGACTTCAACTGTTCAGAGGTCTGCTGTTGAAAAAAATGTATTAAACCACTGTTTCTCTTGTGTACTGACAGCCATCAATCAAGGTCATTACCTCACTGTCAGTCACCTGGTAAAAGAAATAGTGCTGTGATTGTAATAGCATATGATCGATATCATCTGCTTTGAAGATAAATCTCATTTCAGTAAACTCCTTGTCTGCCGCCAGCAAGAGGCTATTACTACGAAAATATGCTGTTTCTTTCAGATTACCTCTTAATTAAAAGTTTATGGCTCTTCTGTTAAAAGTATGGTCAGGAAGGCAATTTCTCATGTAAAGCCAAAGCTAACTAGGTCTGTGGTAGAAACGGAAGGAAGACAGAAAAGCTACTTCCCCTGGTCCTTGGCTCCAGATGCTGCCTCCTGGTTATCCTCACACTCCATCCCAAAAATGGTGCTTCACACAGGCGATCTAAAAGGGCTTCTGATAGCTTCTGACCTGTACCTGTATCTTCCAGCCAGATATGTCTTTAAAAGCGGATTTTCCACCCAAGCCTAACTCCATTTCAGTCAGAATTATAGTTGTTAAAACCAAGAAAATGCTTCTATTTAAACAATGAAACTAATATCTCAGAGATTGCTTCAGAAAAAATATTTTGCAGTTAATTTGGAGTATTTTGTATAATGGTGTCATTATTTTTGATGGAAACTAGAGACAGTTTGGAATTTAAAAAGTCGTTTTAGAATAAGCAACGTGCTTTTCAGTGTTTCTGTTGACTCTTGAAATAATATTTTGCAAGAAATTTCCATTTCATTTTTTCTTCTCACAGGCTCCAAAGATTCCACTGGCAAGAGAGGAGTCCCAGACCTTGAGCAGAATGAAATTTTGTCCGGCACAAAAATCAGTGACATAAAATCTGTTGTCTTGGATGGGGTAAGCACTAGTCTGGAAGAACTGAAATTTCTATCACTGTAGTAATTTTCCTTGTAAATACTTCTCAGGTTAATACCATAGCCTTGCTGTTTTCTTATGAAGTCTGTTTTGTTTTGAAGTGTTTCCCATAATATTGAAATATTTTACATGAGAGTAGACTCAGGTAAGAACTAAATTCTTCCCCCATAGTTTTTCCTTTCTTGGCAGGAAATCCTTATAAAGCTCACAAAAAAAGAGGATTAGCACCATGAAATTGAAATAATTTATACAAATGGAGGTGTAGAGAGAAGCTGTGGTTCTGAAAGTTTACAGGAAATGAAAAGCTGTGTATCAAGTGTCCAAACTCTCCTTCCAGATAGTGAACTGGGGGCGATTCATCTTTCCATTAGACAATTCACATGATACATGTCCAATTACTTCCAAGATAGAAATGGATATAAAGCTTAGGGTACTCTGTGAGATTTCAAGATAGCTTTAATTGATTTCAGTGGGAATTGCGTTTATGTATCTAAGGGGAGAATTCAGCTGTTCTTATTTAAAATGTAGAATTTCAACAGCCTCAAAAAATGCTGCAAGAATCTGAAAGAGTGGTCAGCTTAGTTTTTTCTCAAGAGAGATAAGACTGCTGCAACTTACATGACATATATGAGAATAACTTGAGAAGATGGATATTCACATCACCAAGGATGTGAATTTTAAGTGCAGTGATGCAATTCAGATAGGAGGCCTGAATCTCAGATCAGAAAGAATTCCTGCATTTATGCCAATTTCATTTTGGAAAAATTTCTGAAAGAAATAGGAAAGCACATTTGGGAGAGCTAAGGGTTAAGGACTGCTGCTTATTTATTTTTCTTTGGAGCAGTTTGTTAGGCTGACTTGTGATGCCCTCATGCCCCTCTGCAAGGAATGGACCTGCTTACGTGGTAATGACCCTTTAGAGTCAGGCGATTTCGCCAGCTCTGAGAAGAGTGTTGTGCTGTCCACCAGTACTGCAGTTAATTCAGTTTGGGAATGGGGAACCGATACCTCCTTCAGTCCCAGATCCTCTCTCCACTTTTTCCTCAGTATGAGGAGGGCAAAAGCAGCAGCCGTGCAGACCATCGGGGATTTACAAAGCCACGTGTTTTTTGGCTTTGGCAGGATGGCTGCAGGTTGTACACAGAAGTGTGTGTAGGGAGTGCTCCGTGGCTGAGCTGTGCAAGAGCCAATGAGATTAGCACTTCTTGGCATATGCGTTTGAGCATTTCATTCTCACCAGATGCCAAGTCAGTGGGCACCACGACAGGAACCAATAGTCATTATTTTCTGTTGATATGTGTTTCCCAACGTAATGGACAGTTGATAGAATTACTCGTTTCTGTCAGTATGGTTGGTGTCTGGTGGACATTAACTGAGGCAAGTGCGCCCTATTTAATTTCAGACTTGTGAAGGAACTTTATTTCATGCTATGATTTTCTTGCAAGAAAATCCAGACACTATATTAGAAGGAAAGCTTTTCTGTCCCATTTCAGCCTCTTGCATTTAGTCACTTGACTCTCGTTAGCTCACTTGTGTCTCACAAAATCTCCTTTGGGCAGTGGTAGCATAGCTGAAAGCTCAAAGATTTATGACTTCAATTGTTAACTCACTGGCAATAATGCATCATGATAGAAGCAATTGTTGGAACAGGCAGCTATGATACCATTCCTTTATGAAAAACTGTAGTGGGAGATAAGGAAGGCAAAAGAAGTCTCTTGTGAATATTATTATCCTCTGGAAATTATCCCAAAAAGATTTGCAGTTTCTCTATAGACTGTGGCTAGAGTTCATTGATCCACAGACTATCATCCTGAATAGAGATTAAAAACAGATGGCTGTAGATCTCGGCTTGGCTACAAATCTCAAAAGAAAGGAGAGGGAGTACAGTGGTAACTGACCACAAATGAAAGCATTGAAGGGATTCGTCTTTTTTTTCTTTAATTCTCTATTTCATTCCTCTGTAGTTTTGTACAAAGTCCATTGTATGTAAAACTCAAAAAACACCAACACAGAGAAGGTATGCAAAGTATACTGAAGTAGATCAGAATTATACAAAGTATCCTAAAAATACACTACGAAGTCTTTTATGTGGGGCCTTTGTTAAGTTATTGTGCTGGAGCAGTGCATTTTCAGTGAAAAGGGTCTTTGTATAAACTGACTTGAACTGATGGTAATCCATTTGCTTTAGTGGCTCAGGTCAAATGAAAAGTAGGTATAAATTATGTGCCCTCATAAAAGTGATAAATATACTCAAGACAATACAGATGATGAACTCATGAATATTTTAACTGTCAGGCCAAAATCCTTGGTTTTATTTAATATATGCACATATGCACATTTATATATATATAATAAGAAATACAAGTCTTCATGCAACCTCATAGACCAAGATTTCCAAATGTCTTTTTTCATAGTTCTTAATTTCTATTATTACACAGCACCATTCAAATTTTTGAGTAACAATTTCTTTTTTTTTCTCCTTTGAATTAAATTAAGCGGAGAACTGAAATTCTGGTATTTCTCGTTAAATAAAAATTCCAGAAATCTTTAGTACATGCTGGTGGAAGCAATTTATTTTGGCAATCTATCTAGTGTTACTATATTCTAATCTCAATGATATCATTCTAGCAAAATAAAAATCACTCTGTTTCAAATTGTGAAAATTCTTGAGATTCCAGTTATAATTCTAGATATTTTGTTTAGACTTTATGTTATATTAAGTCTTCCTTACATATAGCATGATATTCAATGCATTTGAATAGGATAGTAAATGAAACCAATTAAAGAATAAATCAATATTGTTTTTACTTTTTTCATGGTACCTTTGCTCAGAATCAGTAGATTGAGTATTTTGAGAATAATGAAATTGCAATTTTATCAGGAAGCTGTTTCATAAAATTGTTTTCTGTTTCTCTCAGATAGCAAGTCACAAGTCTGGTTAATCAGTGAAATACCCAGAGTTCATTATTCAGTTTTAGTTCAGCTTTTTAAAACATTTTCAAACATAAATTGAGTGCAAAGAGTTTTCAGCAGCAATCTCGTTAAATAGCGACAAATTATTGGAATCAATAATGTTAGTCATGATTACACAATTAATGTTACTGTTATAAGCATCTAGTGTAAATAGAGCATTGTTTCTCTTCTTAGATTACGAGGATTTTTATTTTGCATTTCTTTCCTGGTAATAGAGTTCAAGCATAGCTGTGCATTCTTCAAAGTCACTATCAAAGAAGTAGAGAAACTTTACAGGTCTGTTGTTCAAGCATTAGTAAGAATTAGACGCAAAATACTGACCAAAACTCACCTCTTTTTCAATACTGACAGGCAGTGAAATACATGGATTAATTAACCAAGTTGCTGTTTATCGTTAATGGATGATGAAGAAAAAAAATAGCTGAGCTCAGTTTAAGTTCATGGAACAGCATCAAAGTATTAAAAGGGTGTCAGCCATTCACAATCTGCCTGTGTTAGCATCTCCTGGAAAGGGTAACAACTTGGAAACACAACACCACAGAAGTTTTGGTCAAGACAGCTCCATCCTCTGAATTAAAATCTGGAACTTGTAAGCAGCTAAAACACTGGATGCAACTCAGACTGAGCCTTTGGAAGGATATTAAGGGTTTTCAGCTGAGCAGCCACTGAGGCTCTTATCTCCTGTGAATTCAACTTGCTTTTGCCTGGTAGATTATAATTTCATTTACATCATTGTTATTTTCTAGCAGCATGGAAGGATTTAATTCTCATTTACATCAGGCTAAATTGTCAACATTCTATCAAGGTATTTTCCCCAGTGAAAAATTATTTTGCAATTAACATGAAATTCTACTAAAAGAATTTAAAAATGTTCATCCTTTTAATTACTAGTACAAAAACTCAAGTAAAAACTAAATTTTTTTTTCTGTTACTGGTGGACAAAAGCACTTCACTTTCATGTTTCAGGTACCAAACTAGTATAACTGGTGGAACAAGGGGCTTTTTTAAGCAAAACAGTTTATTTCCCCTGCCCAATTCCTTCTCAAAGAATGAAAATAATGAAATTTTATTATTTCCCATAATAAAATATAAGAATTCATTTGTTCTGACATACTTACCCTCTTTAACCAGCTCTGGTTTGAGATGCTGTTGGGTACTGTCAGAATTCACCTACAAGGCAGGGCAGGGAATATCTCAGGCCTATCAACTCTTCTTAAGGGTTCAATCCATAAATTCAGCTCCTTTTTGATGATGTTTTTTGATGGCCAATGAACTGATCTCAGGGATGCTCTGCCTTTTCTGCCGTGGTAAGACCTAGTTCCCCTCAAATCTCAGACTGGAGAACACTATTGCCTTTATTCCAGATTTGACTCCACAAAAAAATTATTATAAAAATTATGACAATTTTGAAAACACTACCTCTAATAGTAAATATTCCTTATTTTCTCTCCTTTGTGATTAGATTCTGATGTAAGTTAGACTAACTAAACTTTTTAAGGACCTTAGCAGAGAAAAACTTAAATGGATATATCAATTTTAAAGTTATAATCCAATATGTAACTTACGTTTCAGAGTATAAAAGGAGACCAAGAGACTGCCAGTTTCTAGAATATTGTACATGTGTATGTGTAGGTTTCTACTTACATGACAATAAACAGGTTCCTCCAAAATACGGAGAGCAGTGCTTGTATATTTAGGAAACGGGAATGTTTTGAAATGAATGTATAAAGGAAGTTACTGCTCTGGTTCAGCAAGTTTGTACAAAGAATGCTAAATTGGATTTGGTAATCCTGCAGGAAAATTAATTCCCTTTTCCTCCTCATGAACTAATGTAGCTCTACAATTCTGTGATTGTAAGCAAGAGGTCACCTACACTGGCTGAACAGAGTTTGAAAAATGGGAATGCATAATCCATTGATTGTTGACAAAAAAAGTTCAGGCCTTCAACACAAAATACTAGACAATTTAGAGTTCAGCTACACAGTTTTGAACTCTGTGGAGGAGCTGGACAAAAATGAAAGTCTTTCATTAAAGCAAATGTCAGCCAAGTTTGAAATGCCTCTTTGATTAGCAAAAATGGCTTTGCATGTTATGCCTTAGAGTGCTTCCTTAAGGGCCCATTTCCCTAATTTTCTAAATGTGGTCTTATTAACTCTTCATGTACTGACTTGTTGTTACTGGTGCAATAACGAGCATTCTTCCTCCCTGGCTGTGTTGGTTACCAGCTGCAAAACACATTCATGAGTCTCAACTGCCAAAGCAAATTCTTTGTTATAACTTTTTCTTATAACTTTCTTATAACTTTTTCTTGTCCATTTGATACAATGTTATTTAAAAAACAAAACAAAACAAAACAAACAAAAAAAACCACCACTGCCAGATACCTTATCGTGCCTGGTGCTGTTTTCTTAGTGAGGATTTTTCCATGCTCAGGCAGAATAGCACATGAAATTTGCATGGAGATCTCAGGTGGGAGTCTGAATAGTCTCCCAAGGCTCCACACCTTTCTGATCAAGTGTCTGGCTCAGAATACCATTGGTACAGTGGTTAAGAATTATTTTGCACAAAAAAACCCTCTTCAGTAGCCCAGACTCAAATCCTGAAGTGCTGATTATGTGAATAGTGAATGTGAACATTGAATCAAAATATCCTGCTGTTAAAATGACTGTTGTATCACCATATTTTTGAAGATAGCCACTATTTTTCTGTAATTGTCTTACGTGCTGCAGTGCCAGGCAGCTGTTCAGCCAAGAGCGGCAAGGAAGGTTAACTAACAGTTCCTGTCTCCAGAAGTCAGATGATATTATTGATTACACTGTTGTATAAAGAAGGAAACAAGGAAGCCACATTAATTTTAATTTTGTTAAATAGCCATCATACTGAAGGGTCAAAGAAGAAGGAATGCCTTATGAAAACAAGTGGAAACATTGGAAAGGAATAATTATTCACAAGATGGGAATGGAAAAAAAATACAAAAGGAGTTGTGTGTTTGTGTGTGCTGTAAATGATATTACAGAGTACAAATTCTAGGATGGAGTGAGATATATTCAGAATACCTGCTTTGCTTCAGAATAGAGACAATGATGCTTACATTAAAAAAAAAAGGCAAAAAAATGACAGTAGAATCAGTCTTACTAGCCAGAGATGGTAAGTCATAGCTACATATATCTTCTATGGGAATGACACACTGGGAAACATAAACCATCTAAATAGGGCTCCTATTTCTTTCTATGGACTGCCCAGGGAGCCCGGTAACCTTTACTTCACTCACTGACAGGTCTTTTGAATTTAAACATCTGTTGGACATGCAAGCCCATTTTAAGCACTGTAGTAGCTGGTTAGAACATGTCTTGTTACCCCTAACCAGTTGTGTGACCAGCTTGAAGGAGAATGTTCCCTGCATAGTGCATTGGCAAATCTAGTGTAAAATAATCTACTGCAATCTCTGTGTGCAGATATAGACCTGGCCAGGGATAGTGAATTAATTCTTTCTGAGACTGGGACAAATGCTGGCAAAATACAGAGAGGTTTACAGCAACATTTTTTTTCTTTTGCTGTGCTTTTGTGGGAGACAGTCTAGATGTGGACTGACATGCAATCATTGAATTCATCCTTTTTGAACAAATGCAAAAAAGCTACACTTGGTGCATTCATCATATTTTTGCATTTATTGCGTTGTAGGAGAAATCAGATGACACCACAAATGAAATAATCAGAAAGTCCTCCACAAGGATTTTAGGGGACGGAAGCATTTTCAATAATAGAACATTTGTTTAAAGGCTTTTAGCAAAATCTCTTCCACCTTCTTTTGGCTTTACATCTATTTTGAATCACAACATGGCTAGTTTACCCTTCTGCCCTTCTACTATCACTGTTTTTATCTGGAAATATTTTTCATCGGATAGGAGTGTCCTGTACAACCAGGAAAGAAAACATTTTTTCTTGTTCAAAAAAAAGTCCAAAGGTTTCACTGTGGAATGAGAAAGGGTCTGATGACATTTTCTAGCAGCTAGCAAATCATGCTGTCATGCATAGGGAAAAAGCCACTAAAATATCCCTAGCTAAAATATCGCAAAATTATGTAGAGCTCAATCCTAGGGAGCCATCTGCCATGTGAAAGCTTCACTGATTTCTAAAGGCGTTCATTGCAGGCAGGTTTGCAGAACTGGACGCATAATTTGTCCCTTTTAGAAACCATAGCTGCCGAAAAGAAATCCTCATCAAAAAAACGAGTGGCAGAGGATGAAAAAAAGTCTGCACAGCTGGGTAAAAAATCCCACCACATACCCTCAAAGGAGCTCTTGTGCTGGTTGAAAATGCACCCCAGCTACAGGTAAGAAATGAGCTACTTATGAAAGGTCTGATCCTGCCATGTATGTGCATGAAAATCTGGCTGCTGTCAGGGAGTTTTCTGTTCTGAAAGTGTTCAGATAAGGTTCATCCTCAGTATTTGCCCTTTTCTGAATTAGTGGCCCTTTAAAAACTAAAGGTAAATAGTAACAACCGATAGGGGAGAATTTTTGACATACACTACACATATATGAAGGGATGTGTATATGTATAAATGTATATTATTTTAGTATTGCCTTCTATTTTGTAAGAAAAAGCTGTTGAAAATGGTTTAGTGGGTCCTGTCTTGGGATAGGGAGACAGAAAGCAGCTTCTCAGGACCTTCTCCCAGCTCTGTGTTTCTGGAAGCACTGAACCTCAAAGTGGAGGAAACAATCTGCAGAGAGGCAGAAGGAGATGTGTTTTACAAACTGCAGCCTGATGAGCTCTTCGACAACATTAAACACCCACGGAGAATTACTTTAACACAAATACTAAATGAAAAATCTTTTATGGCAGTAGTGAAAGCAAAGTCTTTGATATATATACATATATATATAAAATAGATAAAATTCCAATAATTTTCAACTTGGGACAGACGTTATATTTGAATTTACAGACATGCCAAATGGTAATTTTGGCTTCCAGTCCTTGAGATGTGACTGATCTATTATGGGTGATAACAGCATATGCTGCTTTCTGAGTCAATTTCTATTATGTCACGAGAAGCAACACAGCTAGTAATGGAAGACATTTTTGCATTAGCTAAAATAGCAAATGAGGTCCATAACATAGAAAATAGGTGGGTTCCAAAAGTAGATTCAATATTTGAGATGGTTGTCAAATTCAATAGTGAGTAAATAAGTCAACAAAAGCAAATCTCACATGAAAAAAGAGCATGGCATGTAGTACAGATTTTTTCTTTCATGATGTCAAAAGGTTGCATATTTTGACAACTTTCTTTAGCTGCTTATGCCTGGGAGAATTGATGGAGACATTTGGCCTTTGTTGGGTCTGTGTCCGAACCCGAGGAGGTAAGTGGCTGCTTGAGATGCTGTGGAGCAGGGGTGAACAGCTGAGAAATGGGAGCATCTGAGTGCAATTTGATGGAGCAGATGTTTCATCCCGGCACTCCACAGCTGCCTCAAGGCTTTGTCTGGTGTCAGCCCTTTCCTAAATGAGTTTTCATAATGAATTTATCTGTTAATTGACACATAAAAATCTATGTTAATATAACATTAAGGACCTATCTTATATTTGCAAATGCCAGAAAATTGAAGGGAAAAAAAGAAAAAGCTTAAACTTGACTGTCACCAAGACTTACCTGCTGTGTTCCATGGTGGAGAAATCACTGATGCAGAAACACTTTACATGCCACAGAGTTAAACATCTTTTAACATAAACCTTTTTTTTTGGTCCTTTTTGACAACTGTGTGGGCAGAAGTACCTCCAACACCTAGTAAAAGGTTTTGGCAGTTGTTCATGACTTTAGGCATTTGCTTTTACATAGTGTCCAGACTTGTGGCTCTGGTGGCACCAGAGTTGTCCACAGCTGACCAGACCAAGCAGTGAGGCATTTCCTTTACCCCTTGCAGAAATTCAGAGAAGCTTCTAATGGATTTTTCCAGTATGTCCATTATGTTGACAGCAGAGAGTTAACATATTGCCGATCCTCGTTTCATGCATAAGCTAGGGCAGCTCCTTCAATACAAGAGCTCAGGTTTTGCCATATGAGTTGAGAAATCCAGAAACAACTTCCTTCTCAGGCTGACAAAATTCACATCTACCATTTTACCTTCAGGGCAATAACCTTCCTACTGGTGGGTGAGGATACCTTACAACAAAACTATGCCAAAAAGAGTTTAAGCCTTAACTGGGCTGCCTGGCAAAAGGAGACACCATATTTTAGTGCCTGGGGAAGTTGTAGGAGTGAGGAACTTCTCTGTACTGTTCCCTCTTCCTAAGACAATATATATACTGAATGTCAAACCACCATTACGAATATCAGACCCTAGGAACTTATATTGCCAGCTCATGCCCTCTGCTGTCTTTGCCTGTGTCACCAATGAATCTTGTTGCCCGCTTTTCTTTGCAGCTGGGTAATGTCCACAGGAAGGAGAAATCATAGAAGGGTTAAGGTACATTCCTGATTTAAGTCCGGACTTGGGCACAGTAGATTCTGGCGATCTGGAAATACTTGGTTCAAATTCTCAGACCACACCTTGGTGCACACAGCCCAGGCAGGCAGGATGATGCCCTTCTAAGCTGAGGACCATGTTAACAAAGACAGATTCAGCAGCTGCCCAAACCCACACTGATGTCTCTCTCCTGATAGAAGGTGCAGTAGTGTCTCTGCCTACCCTAACGCTTGGTTGCCCGGTGCTAAGTGGATCACAGTTGTTCTCTGAGTAGTGCCTGCACATCTCTGGAGCAGTGCACCTCGGTGCAGCTCTGAACAGAGTACTGAGGGTCCCGAAGACTCTACCGCACTACCTGGTTTGGCCTTACCCTGCATGGACAGAGTGGAGGTGCACACCAAGGCACAGGGTACCATGTTCCCATGAAACTCTATCAACATTGCCCATATCTAACTGTTGATTAGTCCTAATGGACTGGTTATTCTAAGACTGTTATCCTAGTTTGAAATTAATCTTTTAACTGAAAGTGTTTCCCCTTTAACTTTCCTTCTTTTTGCTGCACACTTCTAGTCCTGTGCTAATTTTTTTTTTGATGCACTACATGAATGGAGCTGCCACTACCCCAGGTGGATCCTTGAGAAGTATCTGAGTAGTGACAATGATGGAGAAATGATTGAAGTGCTTTGAGTACAGTGTTTGCCTGGGCTGCTCATAACATGGAGGTGGCAATACTTGGAGTACACCTGTTACTCCTTATGGACCACCTGTCTCTCTGAAAAGGTGTAGTCTGTGAGGTTGAAAAGAGGAAGTGCACTTTTTTATACATGTACTTCATACTTATATGAATGAATCACCTATAAATGCTGCATTTTGTCTGAAAAAGATGTCTGACTCCAGAAAAAAACCCAAACAACCCTTACTGATAGGAAGTAATTGAAATGCTGCTAAAACCGCATTAACAGGATCAGTGGCAGTGTGGGGAAATTATCCTTGTGTGAGGCAAACTGCACTTCGGAAGAAAATGACCTTGTGTGGTAATCAAGGGCCTGCCAATAGGAATTGATTCAAATTTTTGTGGTCTGCCTCCCCTTCATCCAGCACCTCCGTGCAGCCTGACATCCCAGCTGCACCTTTGCTCTTCAGCTTTTTCATTCATGTGCAATACCACAGTCTTGTTCCCTTGAGTCCTTTTTTCCCGTATAGCCTCTTCCCATATCCTGCTGTCCACCCCAGCATCCTTCTCCCAGTCCCATGCACGACAGTCTGACAGCCCACCAGCATCTTAGCCCTGGTTTCCAGCTCTGCATCTGCAGCATCTCACTTGTATATCGATCAATACTGCAGCCACTAGTGCTCTGCAGTCCGTAGAGCATGTTGTCTCCTGCTAGGAGACACACAGAAGGCAGGAGCGAAGCGAGAAGTCCCCAGGTCTTCAGAGCATCTCAGGTCACCTACCATCTCTGTTTCATGGGATTGGGAACTGAAGACAAGAGGTATACTGGAGTCCTATGAAATCAGGGCAACCATGGAGCCAGGCCAGCACCAAACCTGAGCTGTGATCAGCAGATTTAAACACAATTTTATTACTAAAAATAAGATTAAAATGATCACAAATTGCAGATTGCAAACATAATATTCCAAAACATGTTTCAAATCTGGAAGCACTCTGACGCAGGCTGCAGTTTGCCCGGATTCCACACCGCACCTGGCTGTCAGAGGTGCCCCAGAACAAACCTTAGTTACAGCCATAATTGACAGCGATCTGTTACAAAGTAACAGGACTGGCACTGGCTCTTTCGCAGGGAGCAGGCTGCAAACTGATGCGATAATAGCGCCAATAAAGGCAAGGGACAGAGAGGGGTCCTTATGCAAGTTCAGAACTGTAATGTAATCAGGCAGACGAAGACCGGATCGGGAAGATATAGCCCCTTTCTGTCTGGGAGCCAACAGAGGTGGGACAAAGGATTACAACCAATGGAGTTCTGTAAACTGTGAAGTGACGGGGGAACATCCAGTGGGACAAACTCAGGGGAGGGTTCCACTTGAATGAACAAATGAAGAACCGAACTTAACAGAACTTTCCAGAGATCATACATATTCCATGCGGGATATGCATAAACATAAGGGCATACATAAAACTGGGTGGGGAAATCTTGAACCTAGAACAGAACAGTAGGAATTCGTTGGTGTGGATGCTGCAGTCACTGATGTATGCATTGCAACAGGTGTGGATGCTGCTATATGCACTGCAACAGCACTCCAGAACCAAAAACGTGCATTTTTTTTTTCCTAACAGTATTGCTCTTGTTCTTTCAAAACATATCTTCCTTTATGGAAGAATTAAGAATTTGGCTGTAGAAACCAAGCTAAACCAGAAATGAAATTCCAGAGATTTAAAAGCAGTCACGGAGAGAGAGAAGAGAAAAAGGAACTTGAAGCCAGATGCTAAGAGTTCTTGAAATTATTAATTTATGCTGGAGTATAACCTACCTACTCCGTAGTATCAACTCACAATTCCAGTACTGTTGCCTGTGAACTGAGAGAGACCTCATTTCCTGACCCAATGAGCAGCAAACATTTTTGACTGTATTACCTGAGCCTACAAATGAGAGCAATGTGCAAAAAGTACCTTCCCCAAAATCTATAAAAACAACTATTAGTTGCAAGTAACAATTAAGGGTGCAGATAATTTTGCCTCTCAAATGGAATGTAAAACAATGTGTCCAAATTAGTGAGATATGTTTTATGGGATTTAAGTGAATGTACAGGATACAGCTTAATTCAGCATTGTGGAGTTTTCAAGAATTGCTAAGATTTTGCTGCATTTTTAAACTGTAACAGTATCACAATCAAAGCACAATGTGAATGAGAAATATTTATCATCGAGTCAGTCAGAGCAACAACATGAGCCACTTTCTTGGTTCTTCTTAATCATTAACCACCTGAATGCATTCAGCGCAAAAGACCTCTTTATTGGAAAACACATGAGAAAAAAATTAACCAAGCAGCCAATTCTCTGCTTTTGCATTTCATGCATCCACAGAACTACTGTGGAACCAGAGGATTCCCAGTAGGGGAGAAGTTGCACTTCAGGTTACCTTTTGAGTTCCTGGTGAGAGTGATCTTGAGCTTCTACGTGCCCATTCTGGGAATAAAAATAGTGATATTTTCTCAGTTATCTCACTCCCAAGTGAGATAACTTGGAGGTTTCCTTGCTATTGTGTGAGTCTAATTGGGAAGAATAGCTCTAGAAAATAGCTTGTGTCATTAAGATTAACATTAAGAATATTTAGCTGTCTAGCATCTAGGAGTTTATGGCACTGTAAATTGTTTATACTTTTACAAGCCACTGTAAAATCAAAAAATGTAGCAGTTGCATTCATTTTGGTAGAAGCAAATTCTTTCATAAGTTACCAGGCTTGAAAAATTAAGCTGCTACTTTCAAGGCCAAATTTTTAAAGATATGTCAATCCATTTTTCATTAATGTCATCACAGTTATTGGGAGGTGGTGGGAAGGTTTCCCCATCATTTCCTCTCTACTGGGATAAGCCACAGACTGTATATAAGCAGTGCCGTCAGTATGTGCCAATTGGATATGAGGTGCACCATCTGTAGATGCAAACGACAATTAAAAAAAGACGTATTCAAATGACTGTGCATGCAAAGAAGAAATACTGGAGAAATTGGACCAAAATTTCTGTATTTCTTATAGAGGTAAAAATGTCTGTTATATGCCATACTCATGTAAGAGCTGTGAGGAAATAAAACTTCTGAATGTAAGGCAATTTCCCTTTTTTCATTGTTAAGATTTAATACATTTTGAGGTTGAAGAAGGCAACATATCTCATAACAAACAGGCTAGTACAGAATGTAAAGAAAAAAAGAAATAATGAGGGCATTTTCCTCCTTCTACATGCAAATTGTCTCATATTCCAATTTATTTCAGTATAAATTTATTCTTGCATATGCTAATACACAGAATTGAAAAAAGAAAAAAATGATAAAATGCATTATAAAACATATGGAAACATACAGATTATGTGATCTTTACTAAAAGTCTTTCTTAATGATGAAGGCACCATTTAGTATGTACTCTGGAACTGTGCTCCTTCATTTATTTATGAGTTTCTGTAGACAAAGAAAGTATCTTCCAAAAATAGGAATACCATATTTTCAAGGCATACTGTGTATTTTATTTTTGAAACTAGTAAATGTCAAACAGTATTCATACGCAGTATTGACACATTAATGTTTTCATTCAACAGTGAAGATACCTTTCCTTGTTACATTATATATTTATGACACACAGAGCTGTCAAATAAATTATGTCAACGCAGCTACAGCCAGACCTTGTGACACTTGAATCATAGAATCAGGGCAAATAACCTTTAAAATGAAAGACATATGACAAGAATTAGAAACATTTAATTTGCATAAATATAATGTTAACAGTCTTTTCCTTATTACATATTTTATGCCTAATTTTTAATTGCCATTATACTCATTCTTTAATGTCAGTTCACTCTCTTTTTTTTTTTCCCACATTGCTTTGTTTTGGAATGAGTGAAAAAATTCTATAAGAAGCATATGATCAGATCACCATTTTAATATACTCTGGTTAGCAAATCTTAAATATTGAGAAAAACTCTTCACTCACTTGATATACTACTTTAAATGTAGAATAAGTTCCTCAAAATAGTGAAAAATTCCTAAACACACCAAGCAAATATATCGTCTCTGATAACACTGGACCATCTTTGGAAAACAATTTTGTATTTAAGTTCTCCTATGAAGTGCAGGATACACCAAATGTGCAAAATTGAAGCACTGATTTGCAAAAGCTAGGTGACTCATACATACTGAATTCTGCAATATAAAATCTGAGCATCTAGGTATACATACAGGAATCAAAGTGAATGGTTAGATTTTTCAGAATTGCTTACTAAGAGTTGTAAACTCATTGGTTTGATTACTTGAAACCTGTTAGTAGATGAGAAACATCCTCGAGCCTCTGATGGCAGGTGCAGTCTCTCTTGCATCTTTAGGAATCACTTAGGACAGAGAGATCTCCACAGTTTGCTCTTGTTTCTAACACTGCATAAGCTCACAGATGTAACAACAGCTAATAAAACTTTGCATTATTCTGAAAACTTCCTAGGGGTGTTCAAATAAATAAGGCTGAAGGTACAAAGATGAATGTCTGCCTCAGCAGGGCACAAATAACTAAACCCTCTACTGTTCCTGACGGTAATTCACCTCCACTGGGATAGTGAGGCCAGGACCTGCACAGCCAAAAGGACTCACAGAATTTTTGCAGGCTCTTTGCTACAGGATTTTGGCTCCCTTTGCCCTTCTGGATCAGAAGAATAAGTATGGCTTATTCTAATTATGATATTCTTTTATAATAACGGCAGTTGGACCAGGTGGTCACCGTTGGTTTCTTTCAAATATTACTCTATTCTATTTCATTCCATTCCATTCTATTCCAGTGAAGCTAGTTATGATGTTTTGGGTTGGGCTTCCATATATTTACATAATAATTCTTTCTGAGAGCCAGAGGAAAGGCAGTGGACAGTCTATATAAAAAAGCATTGAGGGAAGGGTTGAAATTGATAGTGGGAATTGCCTCCAAAACTTAATCCAGAAGGTTTAGGGCGTTCCCAAAATCTTCACCAAAGAATTAAGCCGTTGTTTGTCAGTTGACTGTCAGTGGCACAAACGCACCATCACCAGGGATTTGCGGGGAACAACTCAGGGAGGACATGAAGCAACTCCCATCCCACCAGCAGAGCAGCCGGTGATCTGGTAATCCATGAGATCTGATGGCGTGGTATCCTGGCCATTTGATGACAGGCAATGCGCTATCACATGTTTTAGTAAACATCAAAAGCTCAGAAGGGTGGGTGGTGGAGAAATGGAAAGTGAATCAATAGAGAAGTAATTTGCAATTTGCCATCCTAAATCAATGGTAAAAAAGAAATTATAATCCCTCACTCACTGCCCATAGTCTTGTAGAGCAGTTCTGGTTTGACAGAGCTTAAATTCAGTACAGGTGTTTTAGAAGAAATTGGAAGGGCAGCTGTCTTCATATGTCCCTTAAGCGCTCTGTTCTTTTGAGAAACAACTATCCTGAGTGATGCCACTTTCCAGACAGGGAATATAACTAACAACGCATACTCTCAGAAATGGAAAGTTATTTAGACTTATTATATATGGAAAAATAGATTACAGAAATATTACAACTATCCCAAAGCCCAGTGTTGGAAGGTTGGAGCTAATGGGAGATAAATGTTCATCCCTAAAACAGCCATTTAACTGGGCAAAAATTATTCCTATTGAAAGCAGTAAAAATTGGAAGCAATTTTGATAAGCACTACAATCATTTAATGCTGAAGGTTTCATTAAAGGCTAATACTACAAGGAATTTTAAAAGTATCTCTGTTGTTCCATTTACAAGATAGTTCAGACCAAAAGTGGAAGTCTCCTGGTAGATGTTATCTTTGCAAAAGACCCTATTTTTAGGTTTTATTTATTTAACAATTTCATTAATCAACTTATCTGTAAACTTTCAAAAAAAACATTTAACTGACAAAGAACAAATGCTGAACCTAGTAGAAAAGACACCATTTATTCATTTATTCAGTTTGCAGTTAAGTAGAAATCTCCATTCAGCTGTGACATAAAATTGATGCTTCTACGATTAAAGTACATTGTAAATAGTTTCTAAAGTGTTAATAAATTACTAAAACTGTTTGAGGAAATTATTAATCAAATGTTATAGCCTGTTACTGAGTCCAGTGATGTAATGAGCCATTTGCAATCAGCTACAGCATCTGAAATTAATGTGCTTAGGACAGTATACAGAATTTATTTCTCCTGTGTATAATGAATTTCTCACAGTTTCTTATCAACCTTTTGAATAGTAATTACCAAAGCAGTCTCAAAAGAACTTGTACAGAACATTTCAGGTCATCTGTGGGACAAAGTAGGGAATAACTATAAGAGTCACTCGTAACAGAAAGGGCAAAAAAACCCATTGCTTTCTCCCATTATCATCTAGTGGTGTGGAGTTACCAAGACTTGAGGAAAAGCTCATCAATTTCTTAACTATGTAGAGGTGCAAAAGTCACTCCATGAGCCACCTCATCTCCTGCAGGCAGCAGCTTTGGATAGACAGAGCAAGGAGGGTCCAGACAAGCATACAGATGTAACTGCTGCTGAAAACAGAATGCTGAGCACTAGATTTTGCCTGTACGTGTCAGCTGCACAAAGCATCCTTGTACTTGCCTCCTCTCCAAAGTGCTAAGATGGCCATTATGGCTGTGCCGTATTCATTTGCCTTTAACGTCCATAGATGTTTTAGGTCTACGAAAAAAATCCTACTTCCTCATCTTTCTCATTTGTTGATTCCTTTTTGCTCAACTCACATTTTACTGCTGGTGTTCACGTATGGGAACAAAGGCAAGAGGAGAAAAGTCATACATAGAATTGTAGAATGACCTGGGTTGGAAAGGACCTTAAAGATCATCTGGTTCCAACACCCTGCCATGTGCAGGGACACTTTCCACTAGAACAAATTGCTAAAACTCCATCCAGCCTCGTCTTGAACAGTTCCAGAGTTAGGGCATCCATGCCCATCCATTGCTTCTCTGGGCAACCTGTTCCAGTGCCTCACCCTTGTCGCAGTAAAGAATTTTTTACTAATATCTAGTCTAAACCTACTCTCAGTTTGAAGCCATTCCCCCTTGTCCTATCACTACATGCTCTTGCAAATCCCCTCTCTCCATGTTTCTTGTAGGCTCCCTTCAGGTACTGGAATATGTTGCCATATAACATAATATCAGTGTGATAATATAATCTAACACAATTGCTGACAACCCGTAAATACAAACCAAATACTCAACTTGTGAATTCCTCCACTCACTTTGTGTGCTCACACACAGTACTGTACATCAGAATTGTAGGTGAAATGTGGCACACACCTTATGTGTCCCTACAATCATCTCTCAGCTGCCTCAGCTGAAGATGTCAACACCAAACAAATCACAGCTCAAACTGAAATGCAGACTGGAAAAAAATGTGCTGGAAAAATAAGAAGTTTTGGAAAAATATTACCAGTTTTTCCTCCTCTGAGCTAAAGAGTCTGAGCTAAAGAACACCTGCGGCTTTGAAAATGTAGCAAACTGTACTGGCATAAGACAACTAATAAAGGGAGAAGCAATCCAGTGTTCTTAGTCAACATGCATCTGCCTTCTCTGCATATACTTGCAAGTTCTCCCATTGATCTGAGCATGCATTAAAAAGCATACAAAGCCAAGTAAAAAAAAGTGGAAGCATATGATAGCTGTGATACGATGCTGTTACTGCAAATGGCTGTCTTGAACAGAGGAAAGAGTAAGTAAAGCCATTAGAAACAGTATGCATTCGTATATGCCTTCCTGCGGATACTGTATCAATTGTAACATACTCTTTTAAGAATTCATAATGTCTCTAT
Source organism: Dryoscopus gambensis (assembly GCA_013389985.1). Lineage (NCBI taxonomy): Eukaryota > Metazoa > Chordata > Aves > Passeriformes > Malaconotidae > Dryoscopus > Dryoscopus gambensis. The sequence goes on along the minus strand of WEIT01040312.1, from coordinate 16,173 downwards.
TCCATACACAAAACTACAGATGCTTATTACAACTAACGTTACAACAGAAGATACCTAAAAGAATACACCTAACTGGTAACCAGTTAGTACCTCGTGTCTGCTTTCTAATAATTTTTATCTAAATGTATATAAAAATGTTACATAAAACCACTGTAGAACAGTTGCATGAACATTCTCTGAGTGATTGCAGCTGAATGATTTTCTTTTTGAAAGGCAGATCTTTTTGAAAAGCATTCAGTACATTACTGAATGTACTAAATATACATGACATATAAGAGATCATCTATGAGATCCACTGGAAAAAAAAGTTAAGGAGAGGCCATGATGTAGTTCATTTTAAATATGAGTAGATGAAACTAGCCATGCTCAATGGGTGGGCATCACACTTCACTCTGTTCACTGAACTTGCTGTAATTCTAAATTGAGAGAAACAAAAAAAAAGTATTATAATGTTTTCTTAGAATATAATGCAAAATTAGGAGATGAAGCTTGAAAATGCCACCATTATAAAAACTAATATTTCAAAAAGTTATTTATCATTAACTGAATAAAGTAATAGGCAAGTTTCTAATCAATTTATAAATATAAAAATGAGAATGACGTCACATTTTTGTTGGAGGATGTAGATAAGAACATCTGTGCATTGCTGAACAGCAGCAGAGATGAAAATGAACCACAAAGCCCTCTTGCCTCTACCTTTCTGACAGTGAAAGACTATTTCCTGTTGCATGGGGAAGCTGAAATGTAAATCAGAACAAATCACTTTTGTTAGTCTCCAACCCCTTCCTCATGTTTTTTCTATCCTGTTCTACCTATTCTCTCATGTTAACACTCAAAATGCAGCACCTTAAAAAGGCGCAGGAGGAGTACAAAGCCTGGTAGCTACTGCGTGGTGCTGCTATTGTGGTCACCCTGCCTTGTCACTCCTGTCCACCTTATCTTCAGGTGTTAGACACAGCAAACACATAAAAATCCCTGAAGCACATACTATGAATACTCTGAAGAAGAAGCATCAGCGGTATATAAACATTGTTCATAATTACATTTAAAATTTGAGGCTGCATGCAAGCATTTCAGACTAAACTGCTAAGCCACTATGCAGAGGTTTGATTTGCCTAGCAGCTCTGTTAGAAACAAGCAATCAGCTCCTAAAAAAGTGGACTTTGCATTTTAACTCCCCCTTTTCATTATGAACATTTGTCCTGGTCTATCCATGTCCCATTTCCATAAAATGGGAATGCTAGTACATAACTATCTTACAAGAATGTTAGGAAAGTTAATTAATGTCAATAAAAAATGCAGACACTTTATAACACAACAATCATTCTAATTCATCTAATCAGACCCAGACAAAATATACAATAGCCAGCCCCATTATTTTGTCATGTATTATTTGGTAACTGCCCTGCAGTTACCGTTTCAGTAAATTTTTTTTTGTAGTACAACATAATGGAAAATGTTTAAAAGCTCTGAAGAGAACATGTTTTTCTGGTCAGTTCACTAGAACAACTGTGCCAACTCACCTTAATCTGGATAAATCAATGGAAAGTGGTTTTGTCCATAGGCAACTCTGATTTAATTAGTAAAATACAAAGTGAAGAAAAAAAGACAAACAACCAAACCACAGACCATGATGAGTTTAACGTCTCTTGGAGAAGGCTCTGAGCCAAGCTCTAGCCATGTTTGAATCAGAAATAAAACCACAGGAAAGCACAGTGCTTGTAATGCACACTCACACTGGCATGGCAGTGGAAAGGGATCACACAGTTCAAGAGGAAAGGCCAGGTTTACAATCTTTTTAAAAAGGAACGCAGGAATCATTGAGCAAGTAAATAAATGCTCAAGCCTCTCTTCTCCTTCTAGCCCTCTCTTCCACCTTGTCCGATTCCCCTCTTTCCACTAGTGAGCCAACACAGCATGCTACAGTGCAGGGCAGAGACAAGATTTCTACCTCAAACCAAACTTGCTGGGGATCCAGAAGCGTTTCAGTCAGACCAGTGTGGTGCTGTGTGAAGCAGCTTCAAGCATCCCAGGCTGAGAAACAGGAGTGTAGTTTCAGAAATGCAGAACTGACTGAGTTAATTTGTCTCACCAAGAGGCTGTGTTAGGTGTTTTTAGATGACATAAACCTTCCAGTGGAGAATGAGCCCAGATTGAAGCACCACAACACAGCTCCTCTGGATCTATCATAGAAGATCGAGAAGTTGCTGCAAAAGGACACATGGTGATGGGAAAAGAGTGCTAGCAGCAAAAAAAATGGAAAACTGTGTTCCTGAGGCTGAGGACCAGTTTTAGAGTAAAGACAGATAAAAGATTTCTACACGAAAGGTTCATTGGGTAAATAAGACTTTTCCAGACTTCCACAAATTGCTGTGAGCATCCAAGAAGCCCTCCAGGCTTCACCTACTCCTACTTGTAAGTCTTACCCTGTGAATCTGAACGGCATCAATTGCTGAAGAAATAGATTCAAAAAACACAGGATTTTCAGATTCAAGATTTCCACCATACTGCATTGCTTTTCTCAAGGAAGCTGCAATAAAACAAACACATGAGCACTGAGAAGGTAGTGAGGACACATAAACCATCATGTTAAAATTTTTTATGTAAGCTGATACTTGCCTTTGCAGTGTGCTAGCAACACATCGATGTATCTGTTTTTGCAGTCCATGTAAATCTATATATTTGAAAACAAGAAATTAAAAAAAAAGGCAAACCTGTTTTAAATACCACCAGAGAATAAAATACATGAAAACCCCATATTCAAGATAAGCAGAGCCTGGAGTGCTGCTGCAGCAGCTGTACTGCCAGCAGCCACCAGAGCGAGCCCTTCTATAATGCAAACATCATCAAGCCACATTTATTTCCTACCACCTCTTCACAGTACTCTACAGCTCCGCTGAGAATTAAAACTGAATTTGATTACCAATTTTGCATTTTCTTACTGTAATTTTTAGGGGTATTATTCCCGGTTCTCTTTTTTCAGTGTGTTTTCCCATGTCCTTACCATATGCTTACTACCAGTCCACACAGACAGGAATCAGACCTAGGAAACTTTGAGTCTTTTATCAGAAGAGCACCATAACCATCATTCTACGTTCAGCAGTAAGTTATTCTTTATTCTCTCTTGGAAACTGGTCAACTCCATATAGAAAAGATAATAATAAGATAGAAAGATAAAGAAAAAAAAAGTGAAAATAATTCCAGAACCAGAGTAGGGCATTTTTCTGCCAAATGGGGAATATCCAAACAGTTCCTGCTTCAAAAAATGTTTACAGAATCCATATGAAGTAGAAAAATTCTGAGAGAAAAGATTCCGTGACAACTCCATCAGAATACTCTATTTTTAAAAATAAACTAGAAACCTTATGCAGTTCAAAAATCCTCCATCTCTGGCATCAGTGATGATATTTTGGGAAGGAGTGTAACAACTAGGACATGTAGAGTGTGGTCCTCTCTGAGCAACTGGGTTTTGGACCAACCATTTTTCCAAAGGCTGTACTACCAACCTGCGATTTCACAGCCCACACCAGACTTACCTCTCACAAATTTGTCAGACACTTCTTTGATGTAATTTGGAGGTCTCTAAGACCTTTTGGAAATCAGTTTCACAATTTTTTAAATTAATACTATATTGAATGCCCTATATTTTGAAGGGATAGCTAACAAAGGGTCAGTCCCACTAACCTTATTTTTCCAGTTTTCTTTTTCATTATATCCATGTCTATATGTGTAGTTCTAATTTAAAATCTTTTAAGGCAAAACTTCACTGTGCAATCACTGCAGTAAATTGAGAAAATTGTTAGGGCAAGAAAAAGCCTGGGCTAAGACCCAAGTTCAAATCTAGTCCTTTATCTTACTCAGAAAAATTATGCAAACCAAACCTTCCATACCCACTTAACTCTGTACTCACTAGACAACTTTTAAACTCCAGATCTGATGGAAGTGTAAGAAACAGCTTTTGAACATAATTTTTTATCCACTATATAATACTGTTATTATGCAGAGCCATAGACTCATGGAATTGTTTAGGTCGGAAAGGACCTTTAAGGTCATCGAGTCCAAGCATTAACTTGGCATTGCCAAGTCCACCACTAACCCCTGTCTTTCCAGCCACTCTTCCCCCAGCCTGTAGCACTGCACAGGCTTGTGTGACCAAAGAGCAGGACCTGGCACTTTGCCTTTCTGAACCTCTTACCGTCTGCCCCAGCCCATCAATCCAGCCTGTCCAGATCCCTCTGCAGAGCCTTCCTGCCCTCCAGCAGATCAGTACGCCCACCCAGCTTGGTCTCATCTGCAAACTGACTGAAGGTACACTTGATCCCCTTGTCCAAATCATCAAAAGAGATATTAAACAGGACTGGCCCCAAGGGAACACCAATTGTGGCCAGCTGCCATCTGGATTTACCACAGTAACCAGTGATTACTGGGTTTAGTCTTCTGGGAGCGTCTTGGAACTCCTGTAATGCCTGAACCCAGTCTGCAAGATATGTTGCCCGTGGGAGAAAAACTGGAGATCATGTTTTGACCTCTGGCTTAACAGAAAGTAGAACACACAAATATAATCACGGAATCAAAGCCGAAACTTTAAAGCAGAAAATTTACACGTCTCTACAACTGACATGGCAGGGTCAAATATGACCTAAACCAACCTTTTGAAAAAAAAAAAGAAAAGGGGGAAA
>WEIT01040312.1:0-11483 GCA_013389985.1 Dryoscopus gambensis | reverse complement strand
AAAAAAAAAAAAAAAGGACATTACATATGCTTATGCCTTGAGGTGGCCACCTAAAACACGGAGACTAGACAAAATATGAGAATAAAAGTGGTATTTATTTGAAGGGCCTTCAAAGGTACACCCTGGGCAGTCAAAAAGCTACACCCAAGATGGACCGTGGGTCACAGGTTCATACGCTTTTATAAGTTTGGTCCATTTGCATATCAGGGTTCATTCTCCAATTACAGCCTCAGTTAATGATGTAATTACCCCAAGTTTTTCCCCCCCCTCCAGGCTTTAGTTTACACATTTTGGGGCCTGGTGTCCTTGAAGAGCAAACCTAGAGAGGCTTTGCTATGCCTAACCAGCACGGGAGAACAGTAGTTAACAGGCCACACAAAACTTCATAGTTACCACTAAGCAGTAGAGGATTTGAAAAATATAAAAGTTAAAACCTAAGGCATCAATGTGTACATTTGCTCTGTTACCGAAAATATTTAGAAATATTTTAATGTAATTTTGTATATATACAGAGTCAATTTAATACCAAATCCATGTTTATCTTTGCTATGGGTGAAATATTTATCCCGTGATATAGGTGAGGTGACTGGTAGTTGGTCCCAATAACTTATATGTGTAATTATAACATATATACAATGTTTCTAATGTCCTGAATACCTGAAGAAGCACTGAGACTCCAGTGTAGTCAAAGAAATTCAGCCCACTGCAGTCTAATATCAAAACACGTCGCTCACTGTGACATGACTGCACCGACTCACCTACACATTTAATAAATGAAAAACTTTAATTAAAAGGAGGATACTCAAGAAATGAGTATAAGAATGATGATAGCGCAACAAAATAAGCCCAAACTATCACAATAAAGTTTTTACTGTTATGTGCTAGGGTATCAGGCAAGCAAATACCACATTTTAGAAGCACAAGAGAAGAACATTTAGGGCAATGGAAAGAAATGATGACAAGGCAGAACATAATAATGAGATGTTTTAGGCAGCAATAGTGTCTCAATTAAACAATTGTTTCTTCAAATTTGAATTTCTCATTGAGTCAGCTTGCCTTCTTTGGAAGATTTTTCATGGGATACACAGAAAATATATCTATCTTTGTTTTAAGTTCTGGTATGACATTGATTTCCATAGTATCTAAACACCTGCCTATGGCTTAGCTTAATATTCACCCCTGAGGAAGAAATATATGTAAAGTGAAGCATTTCATTTTCCCAAGGTTTTACTAAGCTGGCTTCTGTTTCGTTAATTTTGTAATACACTATGACATATTGTTGCTGGAGAAGAAAATTGTGTTGGTAAGATTTGCAAAGGTCTTTCATTCTTCAACCTCAGGCCATCTTGTGTTTAATTGAAACATACTCTGTTCTAAATGCATCCTGAACTAACACATAGATAAATGATTCCTGGCATTCATAAAGGGAAAACTAGAAAATAATGCACATCTTATTTACATTGTTCTGTGGACAAATGTTTGGTATAATGCACGCAACTGAAAAAAAATGAAAAGAAAAATATGAAGGAAAGGAATTTTGATTGTAAAGATGAGTTAAGCTAAATGGCTTTAGCAGAACAGAGGTAAAGATTTTAAACTATTGAGGGGACTTGGAATTTCCTCATTATGCAAATGGTAGTAATTCCTTTCTGACAGTAGTCTGAGAGCCAAAGACTTTTGGACTTGCATCTCCAGACATTTACTGTCTTTGTACTGTCCAATATAAATGAATAGATACATAAAAACAAAAATATAGAATTTTAAAGGGAACCCCCTGCCTGAAATTACTGTGATAGAAACCCACAAAGGGTTCATGTAATCTCCCAGGCTCAGTGTAATAATTCCCTGCTGCATCCTGAATTGCAGTAGAGGCTGCCTGGCCTCTAAATGAGGGGGTAGATAAAGACCTACACCCTCTTTGGATCAGTGGCATGAGCAGGAGCAGTCATTTCGTTTGGTGCTGATACAGACAGTATTCCCCAAAGGGAGAAAGGAAAAATTCTGACAAAGACATAAATTTCCATTCTTTCCTGGACAACTGCCATAAGGCTTAAGAATTGTGTCCTCACGCTTCCCGCCTCCTTGAAAATTTAAACTCTACATTTTGCTTTTCTCTTTAGAATGATTTTTCTTTTTTCTCTCTGTTTGTTGTTTTAAAGACCCCATGAAGAATCACCATGGACTGGTTGGTACAAGTAAACAGCATTTAAGTCCCCAAGGCAGGACTCAGGCTTTCAGAAAAGAGGTCTTGTGCTTTCTGTCACTTTTGTAAGATGAGAAACCAGTTCATCTTCAAGATGACTGAAGTATGTACTGGTAAGATCCTCTCAGATGTAGTATTTTACAATACAGTCAATAAAATACAATATAATCTTCAGTAGCCATTTTCATAGACTGCTATGCTACAGCAAAGCACTCTGTCACCCCCAAGAAAAATAAACAACTATAGTTTCATAAAAATGTCCTGAGTCTAGTTAACAAACACAAACAATCAGACAACAGCCTCCAAATCAGATTCTCTACTGCAGCCTTAATGCTTACAAGTGTTTTAAATAAACACTGTTTTAATTCTAGCCACAATGAAGTCATCTGTATAAAGTATCTACTGCAAAAGGTTGCTGCAGCTCTCCCATGGGAATGTATGTGCTCTGGTTTGATTTAAGTATTACAAAATGTGGAAAGAGTGGAAAGGAAAGGAAACCTCCAGGGTTTTTTATTATATATTGTATTGATACTGTATTTTATTGCAACTGTATTGTATTGATATACTGTATAATTTTGGTGGTTATGGCATCACTAACAACTCAACTGACATTTTCTGAGATTTTCTCCTTTGTGGCTTTAAAGGTCACAAAGATTTAACATGGTTCTAAACTTACTTTTACTTTTTCATACTAATTGTGAATGCAAAAAAAACGAAGACTAGAGCTTAGCAAAACAGTCTCTTCAGCCTGGTCTGAGGATCAGTCCAGGTAACAACACAGGAAGTGTTTCCCCCACTATGTACATCTCTTTACACACTGAGTCATTCCAGTGCAGTAAGCAGGGACACAGAATCAGCAAATGGTTTGGTTTGGAAGGGACCTGAAAGATCATCTAGTTCCAACCCCACTGTGATGGGCAGTGAGACTTCCACTAGAACCTTCCACACCTGTAGAAAAGGCATTTTCATGGTGTTCTCTGCTTTTGGAATCTTAAAAAGTCAGTCAAAAACAGAATGAAAACCAGGACTTCTAAGGCCGAGGTTAACGTGGTTTAACATTGTTTAGCATTCACGTTTCACTGAATGTTTGGTCTAACTGAAAATATTTGTTTCCATAAAACTTGTGTGCACTTAGAAATATATAGAAAAATGTGGAGCCATTTTGCACACTTACACGCAGCTTGGTTTTAATACCTTTCGTGGATAATAAACTCACCATGACAACTTCCATTGGAAAATGAATAGAGCAATGTGTTCTGCTCACACTGAAATAAAAGCAACAAATTATTAACATACCAAGGAAAACCAGTCCGTTGCACAGTAATGAGAGAAAAATCAATGCAATACATAAAAATTCTGTTTCTCAGTATCAAAGTTAACTCATTCTCTCCAAAATCATGTTCTATGTAACAGCCTATTGGATGTATAATATTTTCTGGTATAACTTTAGAAGGATACTGAGATACGTACTCAAATTGATATTTTGCATTTCTTTTTAGCTGACTCAACCTCTGTCATGTTTAGCACTAGAAAGCATATTTTGGACACAATGCTTTTGTGGTTAAGAAGTGGTCAAAAGATGGGAAAGATGTTCTTGAAAAGAAAATTCTAGGCAGTGATTTTATAAGATTAACTTTTGATTAATTTTCTTCTTGCTGCAATCTCATCTGCTATGCTAACATTTTAGTAAGAACATTTTTAATGTGTAAGTTTATTAAAGAATTACATTTATCTGCATAATTTTTATAATAATTATTTCAATATGCAAGTTCTCAGTAGAAACATGAGTTAAAACCCAAAACAGAGCACAGAAACAAAATTGAAACTGCATTTTTACAAACCCATTATGTGCTACAGAAAGACATTTATTCAACAAAAAAAAATTAAAAACTAAAAGCACGGTATTTCAGGCAGCTGTACTGCTGAGTACCTTACAGAAGAGACAAAGGATAAAATCTCCCTTATAAGTAATGTGTAAATTAACTTATTAAATTAACTTATTAAATTGACTCAAATTAATTCCATGCAAATCCTAAGTAATTTCTCTCTGTTTGGAGGCTTTTTATCATACTAATCCAAATCAGTCAGCCTAGCAGAACCAAGGGAAAAAAGCATCACATTTTCTGAGCTGAATTTCTACCCGTTAAAGCACATATGGGTAGCACAACTCTTTGTCAAGGGACAGCAGAGGTAGTAGACACATGTTACTATGTTAACAACCCATCTAAGGCATGGCTGTGATTTTCTCAGCCCAATTTGCTAAAATGAATGAACTTGTCTACAGTAAGCATTGTATGGTATTGGAATGTCTTCATGGTACTGATAGAAAAATGATAATTTTTTTTCTCTTTTAGGAGGTGTTGTGGGAAGTTGCAGTAGTTATGTTATTGGAAAATGGTATACTTATGGGGATATCCTCCAAAAATGTGTTATACATAATTTGTATGCAGTTTATTGTTCTAATACAATCAGTTCAAAAGGGGAAAAAAACAATACCTTTGAGAAAAAAGGTAGTCACTTTCATCCTGATTCTCCCCAAATTATTTATAGTTAGAAATGAAGTGTCCACCTCTGATGGACTTATTTCCAGAAAAAAAAGAAAATCACATTTTATTCAAGCATATTTGCTGAAATATGAAAGCTACTCATTGTCTTTGTAAAATCCCAGTCTTATATTAGTTGAGGTTATGTAAGTTCTTGCAGAAATTTTGGAGTTTTGGATCAGTGCTTTAATGTATCTTACAGGATCACATGCAGAAATAGTAGAGATATTATTTTCAAGTAGTAATTTGAGAATAGTCCATATTGAATCTGATTAAGATTAGGATTAGCTTTGTTCTAAATGAATAATTTCTAATGTTACTTTTTTATACCTGTTTCAGCATCTGATTGCATTCTCTAAGAAACGCAAGGAAAGCAAAAATGATCTTAAACCCAGCCATGGTGATTACTGAAGAGTAAAGCACATCCCACCTCATTTACAGTATCACGTACCTGGCTGCTCATGGCATCCTTCTGGATTACCTTTAAGAGGTCAGCGTGAAACTTTCTGGCATTCAAAAAGACTAACGGGCTGTTGACTGAAACTATTTTTACCTGTTTTAATGATTCCTGTGGAATGAAATAAACATAATGCTGAAAAGGTCATCTTGGATTTGGAGACCAAACCCCAGACTCATTTGGTTAACAATCCTGAAAATACCTGTAAATTAACCTAGGAAGAGTTTTGAGTTGTGAGAATGATTTAAGATAATGCTATTGATCAGCCTTCGCACATAACTGAATTAAGAATGGAAATATAAGTAATATATAATGAAAATTATCTATAATTTTAGTTAGCATGAAGAAAAGCATACACATTATTCACTAAGAACTATTAGCTAACAATTATAACAGCACTATTTCAGTTGGTATGATCCCTAAGAATAGGCAAGGTAACATTTGCAGATGGGGAATATATTTTATTAGACAAACACATCTTGAAAAAAAGTACACAAGGATTTAGGGCAAACACTGCAGGTGGTTTGGGGAAAGCTGGCAATATTCATCTTGGTCATCTGAAGATGACCTTAGTACAGAGATAGTTCTCCATGAAAATATTTAGAGGATCCAGATCAACCTCGAGCGGCACATTTAAAGCTTTACCAACACGTATCTACAACCAACACAATAATCTACATGTGAACCATCAGTTGCCCTTGATCCTGTCTCTGCATTTCACTGAATAAGCTACAAGCAGCTTACCAGTACCTTCAGTCAGATTGTATAGCTCAAAACATAAGTGTTACACAGCAGAACAACTTTGAAAGGACACCAGATAATGTTCAGAAACCCCCAGGTACAAGTGGGAGGCATTTTGCACAAAACAAGTACTGGTTTTCCCACTTTCAAGGTGTACTTATAAAACACCTTCAAAAACCAATAAGAAAATTAATATTTATATATAAATATATTGGTTGAATACTGGTTTTGTAGGAGGTAGAATTAAGTTAATTCTACTGATCTCCCAATATTCCACAGGTTGTGTGAAAATGAAAGTAAAAATCAAGAATTTGCAAGAGAATATAGGTCAAAAAAGTCTTTCTTCTTCCTAACAAAAGTCATGTAACAAGGTCACAGCCAAACACAAGTAAGTGGAGCTGACACAGACTATATTTTAAGTAGTTAAAAATTGTTTGGGATTGCATTGAAGATATGCAGTTTTCCCAATAGACTTTCAAGCAAAACAGGAATGGAAATCTTCACCACAAACCACATAAATGATCTCCTTATTGTGGACTGCTGTTCAGACTTCTGGGAATGAGATGATCTATCAGACACCACCACAGTGACCGTCAAATAAAGGAAACATTTCAAACATCCCAAACTGGGGCAAAGAACCCAGACTATGTACAGGAACCTTGCGCAATTTACCTATGAATGTGATTGCAGTAAATACCACATTACTGACATACCACAGTCAGACAAGTGGCAAAGCTCAACTGGCAGTTAAAATGTCTCGGTTTATATGGAATAGAGCACTAAAATAGGGGCAAAAGAGAGGACGGTATATGCTTGAATGGAGAAATACTCTGACATCCATAGATTCCCATAAAATGCTTCAATACACATCTTGGTGCAGAGACAAGTGGACACTTCAGAGACATAGCAGCACTGGCAAAGATGAAGATAAAAACTAAGAAAAATGGAAGACTGATGTGCAAAGGTCAAATCCTGTGATGATCAAGCTTCCAAAAGTACAAGGTACAAAACTTGAAAGGGTCAAACCATAAGGCTAGGTCAGATTGCAGACTTAGGTATAATTTCTTTGTCCAGAATGGACAAGGTCAGCTGTGTGTAAATTTGACCAGCCAAATGGTTTGATTCTTTCTTAATAAAAACTGTTCAGAGAAAAACGAACTTCCTCTTTGTTGTGTCCTTGCTAAGAAAGCAGGAAATTTATCTCACATCTTGGTCCCTGCCATCACATAGAAGGCCCTGGGCGATTGCCCTGCGTGCTCTGCTCAGCACCGGCTCTGCTCGGGTACGAGTTCAGTGCCAGTGAATGCCTGGGATGAAATGTGTTTCACATAAGCTTCTAAATACCCTTTGATTTTTTCCACATTAAAGTGTCTTTTCTCTTATTGATGAAATAACCCCTATAAATCCACAGACCTTAATGGCAGGGTAGATCATTAAGCTTGCATATTTTCATGTTTAAAAGTCCTGTTGTTTACGTCTAACCTGTTTTTTACCAGGGAAACTTGGATCAGTCTAACATTCATACATTAAAAATTACCCTAAATGCCTGCTGCAACCCAGTGACTCTAAATTCAATTAAAGGCATATTTTCCTTCTTTGTTTTGTGTAATAAGCTCTTGAGCAATTTGCTTCTCTAACATAATGTTATTTTCCCCACTGTCTGCAGATACTAGTTTGTTATTACTAGGTTACTGGCGTTAATCTTACTGAATAAGGGGGAAAAAAAGCAGGGGAGCAGTAAGCTTACAAAAACCAATGTATAGGCATTTGTAGAAAGTGCTTCATGAACTGATATGAAAAATAGCAGGCAAATCAAATTTTGGTCACCCATCTCTGACAAAGTTACTCCAATGTTTTTATTAAGAATGAAAAGTGATATAATAATTGACAGCTGGGCCAGCCTCAACAACAGTGTTTTTAAATCACATTTCATTCCTCCCCATTCTTATGTACCTTTCACATTCCAGTGTTGCTCAGCATGCCAAAACAGTAAATGCCCTTGAGCCCTTGGAAGTTCAGATTTTGAGCCCAAGATAGCTCTGATGGAAGACATTTGCCAGAAATAATAAATTCTTTAAAGAAGAGCTGCTTAATGGTGAAGCAATAACTGCTGAGCGTGTGGCTTACTGATACATAAGACCTTTCATAAGCACTAGGGAAGGAAAAAGGACATAGGAGAAACTGCCACAGTGGAGAAGGCAGGATGTCCCAGTGATGGAGCTCTGTGCTGAAAGGACACATGGTTCTACTTCTCTCTTGGCTGCTGACCTACCATTTATCTTGGAGGAGGGAGTTCACCTCTCTGGGTCATTACTCTTCTCTTCTTACCATAGACCTGAGCAAAAGCAACTTTGATGATAATTGCAATGAAAACAACCAAAAGAATCTGAGTGATTGGCTTAAGTCTGTAAGAAGCCAAATTTTCAAGGTGCAGTCTTTGGGAGAGATTCTTCCATCCATTTTTCATGTGCACAGGGTGATGAGATGTGTGAAGCAGTCTGTGACAACTTTGTGGTGCTGCCCCTCCTTGCCCAGCCACATGGTGTCTTCTGGGACAGCCTGGTCACAAGGGTTAGTGGCAGAAATGGTTTCAGAAAATAGATTAGGGATGATGAGAATACCAAAGGACTTTTAGGAAATGTAATAAAAAATACGGAGACTGCTATTGTCTGCTCAGATTGCCCTTGCCATTCCTGGCAAGGCATTTCCTTAAACCTAGGAATTAGAAAACTTTTAGAAAGAGCAATTCATAACTAAAAATGACAAATAAACTAAGAGGACTTGCCTAACTTCACTTTGCAGACAAGCAGCAGAACCATGAAAATATTCCAGTTTCTGATGGCCAACTAATTTTGTTTTTATTGTATTATACTAGCTTTAGTTTTCAAGTTGTCATATCGTAAAAACGTTCCCTTGATTCCCCGATTACAATCTGGTAACTAACTAGAGAAAACAAACAAATCTGAATTAGTGAAACACACACACAGAAAAGGTTAAAAAAGAAATTAACTTACACAATTGTCTTCTGCTTTGTATTTATATTCCACCTCTTTCATATTTTTCAAATTCAGTGTCTTTGCTCTGTAATCAATACATAGAGAAAAATCTGTACAGTAAATCATTAGTAGTCTTGAACAGAAACAAATAGACACACACCCCAAACTAAAGCATAGCAGTTTAAACGTCCGACAATGCAATCTGTGCATATTTTTGTGATTACAGACCTTATCTTTACTGATAATCATCCACTTAAAGAGTAAAAAACTCATTTTAGAATTATGATATCAGTTTGAAAATATGAATAATGAAATTCTCTGGTGAAGAAAAATCTTAATTTTAATTTTCATTTGCTGGCCAGAGAGCTACTCTCAAGTCAAGATAGCTCATATATAATCTATAGCTTCAAAAATAAAGAAGCTTAATATTTTTTACCTGCAAAATTATATTGTAAGGAAAGGAAAAATAAATATGTAGAATGGCTGTGGGTCATGAAAAGTAAAGGTGTTTTCTTTGTCATTGAAATTAACACATCTTTGTACGATGAAGCAGAACATTGCACTCTAGCTATCAAAATGGGGGACTTACTGGAAAGGGCCACTATCCCTGCGCTCTCTACACAGTGAAAAGAGAACGTTGCCTTGGAAAGGGAGCTCAGCGTAGGATCTTCTGAGTCAATACGTCCTTTGCAGGAACAAATTTAACTGCAGAAGGCTATGGAACTTGCTATCCTCTGAGACAGATGCACCAATATAAAAGGAGTATTTGCAGGTATTGGGGCCAGATAAATGAGCCTTGCAAACACCAGCTGTTCTCTCATCTTTGCATAAATGGAGCTGTAGCTGCTGCTGCTTTTAATACATTCTGATAAATAATATGTACCACATCCAATACTCTGTCATCTGAAAAGAAACTTTACAATAAATAATCCATGGTGTTTTCCTTGCTCCACTCCTGCTAACACTTTTGCTCATGACTGCATGGCTTACTACACATTAGCTTGCTAACCCAATCCGTGCTGTATCAATTTTAAGGCTGCTACCTTGTTCAGTGTGTTTAGATGGCACGGACAAGCGAGTGCAGCTTCACTGAAGAACGGAGAGGTCACTGGGAAGAGTCTTATCTACATTAATTAGTGCAGGTTCAGACTCAGATCTCCGCTGGATCAAGCTCTTTTGTGTTAGATATCCATCCCTTTGCACTGTTGGAGAACCTCTAACATCCAGGCTCAGGGTAAAAACAACATGAAAACTTGTGTTTTGCTTTACTACCAGAATTTACCAAAATTTTAGTTTGCTGAGTAGCACAATGTTATCACAGAGGTAGTGATTGATTCAAGCAGACACTGTCTCCCATCATTTTTAACTGCCTTGAAATTTTGAACTATTTTCATGCTGGTTCTGCAGCTTATTCTGTGAGAACAGAGCTGTGCACAAATGTCTAACACCATTAACTTTAACAAGCATTTAATCGAGCTGTCTATATTGTGCTTAATTTCAGTGGGATTCAATGTTCATGCGAACAACTGCGTGCAAGCAGCAAGTAATTTCCAGGACTGGTGAGCTGTGAATTAATNATGAACCTCAGCTATATTTCCCTTTACTCATGATCCAAAGTAGCAACTGTAATGCATTAAAAAAAAAAAATAATAACTTCTGATTGCTCTAGTTTATTTGTCCTGACTTTTCTAATTCATATACAGAAAGAATAGTTGTATAGTTATGTTTCATTGATCTATATTACATTGTCAACTACCAACTCCTGTGCAACATAGTACCTAGGAGTTTATAAAGTATCTTAGTTACTTAAGCTTGCCAGAAATACTTTCTCCTTAAGGAGCAAATAAATATCTGATGGGAAAAAAATATTATTAATCTTCTTGTTGATTTTATGCTAACTTCACATAATGAAGCATACAGATGTGTAACAATAAATCACAAAATAATGCCATTTTATAAAATGTTTTAGAGATCCTTGGTCTACAGTAAATGCACAGATGTGACTTTTCCTTTTGAATTGTCTTATCTTGCAATTTTCTGCAACTAAAAACCTGAAGTTTAGTTGTTAAATTTAGTATACCGTATGTCTATCCTGACTGTGAAGCAATATGCAGAAAGAATATGTAATGATGTACTAGTAGAACATTTCAATAAATTGTTTCTTACCTGGGAAAGCGGAAAATCATGATTACCATAGTGCAGACAACGCCATACAACAGTCCCACATTAGCAGCAAAGCATATTGTAAACACGTAGGTACTAACCCATATGGTCTTTAAGGAGGGGAGCAAAAAGAAGTGATTAGTTTCAAATTTTATAGCAATGTACATTTTATGAATCAGGAATAAAGACTTCTAAAATTAAGATAGTTTCTCAGATGTGAACATTTGGATCTTTGAACTGGCAAATACTGAAGACTGAATTAGCAATTAAAATAATGCCTCCTCATGGGAGAACACATACAGCATGGCACAACTCATCCCAGTGCTCACAGAGGTTCCTTCCAGGGTTGCTTAAAATAGCATTTGTGCATGTGCTAACAG
>WEIT01040311.1:42563-59776 GCA_013389985.1 Dryoscopus gambensis | reverse complement strand
TATCCATGAGCTTTATCATTCTGACCTTGGGATACCCTGTGTGTATAGAAGCACCCACAACTGCAAGCCCAAAGCATAACCCATCATATCCCACTAGTATAGACTGCTTCCACGGTAAAATATTTGCTTTAATAAAACGTACATTCAAAATCCAGACAGAGGGGAAAAAAGGAAATTAAAATATTTATCAGGTAACCCAGGCGCACAACATTTGCACAATAAACTGCATGTGTTGGCTCCCAAGACAGCTCATCGCTCACCTCGAGATTTGAGCCACCCTGTCTTTAAAAGCATCTGCTAGCCTTGCATAGTTCTTAAAAGATTTAGTCTTGCCCTTGAAGGGCAAGAGGATACAGCTCCTTTTCCACTCAGTATTTTTAAAATAATAGCAGCATAAAATAGGTCATAAAGTCACAGCAAAATGCCGAAGTGCTCTTCCTTACAGTAATTCTAGAACACTGATGATACAAGTAAAACAATCCCAAGTGCTTGCTCCTGTAGCTGACTTCAGTACTACTTCTGGAACACCAAAAAACCACCTCATTTTGCACTCTAATGTACTTCAGCAAAGCCTCATTTTCTCCTGACAACTAAAGAAATGAGCTACTAACAGCTATTGAAATTAAAGTTCCTATTCTTTAATAAACCTCTCCACAATTACTCTGTTCTTCATCCATTAAAGAAAAGAGTTTGAAATGCAAAATCTGTCTGTTGATGATTTGATTTCAAGGTGGCTTTTTCTGATCTATGACTTCTTTTGCACATGACAGAACACTGAAATCCTCACTCTTTAAACTGGAATACTATACCATCCAGCTACAGACTACTTGGCTGATTTAAATACCCATTTTTTAAACTACATAAATACTGGTTTAATACTTCTGCAAATACCGACCGTTGGTTGGCAAAGAGCAGTAAATTCTGCCACAGGTATGATAACTGATGATAGCAGTCAAGTAATATGAATGAATTATTCAGGTTCTCTGCCTGTCAATTTAAACTGCTAATGACAATAAGATGGTTTTGAGAGCAATAAACTCTGACACATTTCTTGGATTCTTTCCAAAGTGAGGCAATAACATTTGATGTTATTATGTGTTTAATACTTACCTCTTCCATCTAAGTTTTATATCCATCTCAATGAGGGAGCGCTTGATTTCATTTTTGTTGTAAATACTATTACATTTATCTTTAAAATAAGGTGTTAGTAAACACTGCATATTTCTACAAAGCCATAAAGGCAGTAAAATAGGATCTTTTTCTATATTTATTAAAAACTGTTGCTTTTTGTTAAAGGTAGAGAGAGGCAAAGGCAGTAGAATTTCCCTTTAATCTTGATGTTTTTTGGGATTTTTCAGAAGGCTACAGTAACAAACATAAGAATTAAGTATGACAACTGGAAATAATCAGACAGACAAACTATCACAAAGTGATGTTGCCATCTATATCTAATACTTCCTTCCACCGAGTTCATAAGACGTTTCAAGATCAGAAAACAAAACTTATCTTCTTCTTAAAGGCTGTATGTAAAACAGCACCAGCCTTCCTGGGTGAGATAAAACCTTCAAATATTGCATCCATGCAGTAGAGGCGAAGATGGAAGAAAAGTCAAGCAGAACAAAGCAATTACCAAGGTGGAATTCTGCCAGCAGAGAGTTTCCCCTTCTGCCCTTCACACAACAATCTATTTGCAACCGAAACTGGATTCTTGATTCCTAAAAAAGAAAAATTAGCAAAAAGCAGGAACAAAACATTAAAATATTTTTGCTCATAGCACTATAGTATTCATTTTGGCAGTGGAACTCAGCTTCCTTTAATTTCCAAGGGTTTGTCAAGTCATTAAGAGACACCTTATGTTTCAATGTAGTAGCAACATTCTCAGTTTTCCCTTCATGTCCTGTTAGTAGTGACAAAGCCTTCTAGTCAACACCTCCCCCACTTCTTTTTTAAGAGAAAAAACAAACCATACTGAAAATAGGAGGAGTGATTTCCTAGTGCAGAAATCTCATGTAAAATCTGTTGTATCTAAGGGTCAAAGATGTTTACAAGCATTTATTTTTCTAGGTGGAATTTTCAGTTGGATCTATCCAGCCAGATAGAACACAAATTACAAGATTCAGGCTTGGCTGTCTCTCATTTCCTCCTTCCCCATGGTTGGAAGGATACATTTTGTAACAAACAAGGCTTGAAACACTTAATTTTACTATTTATTTTAGATTTATATCTACATGAGGAAGCTATTACCACAGTTTAGAACTATTCTAGGATAAAGAACAAAGCTTGAAATCTTGTCAGAAAAGCTATTCACCAGTAACAGCTACGGCTGTTCATGTACTTAGGATAAAACCTCAATGATCCCCGTTTGGGACTTTCTATCTGTATTTGCTTTATACTGAAAGCTAAAACTAGACAAAAGAGAGAAACACTTTAGTTCTCATATTAAGTAAGTCCCATATGCAAACAAATGCCTGAGCACAAAAAAAAAATAAAAAGCCTAATTTAAATGCTTGTAATATTTTTTAACAACTGAATTTTATTATGAAATTATCATTCTACAAATTCATCTGAGCAAACTCAGTCCCACTGTGACTACTGTGTGGTATCACACAACTGGGCTAGGTAAAACAATTATCCGTGAACTAATAAGACAACGTGCTACACAAAGAAATTAACACAAACCAGCATTTCAGGGAGCAGGAATGCCTCCCCCTTTTTTAAAGAGGCAGAATTTATTTAAACATGGAAGAATTTCCAATCTGTCCCCCTTCAAAACAGCAACAAAAAACCCCCAAAATCGATTTTTGCGCTTATATCAGTAGTTAGCTTTATAATACATAGTTAACATACCACTCAGTGCTCCAACTGCTCCAAAATTCAATGACTTTCCATCCATTATACTGGCATCACATTCTATCTCACCCAGAAGGTTTAGGTTAGATCCCAATCCTGCATTTGTAAAAGGAGAATCCTAAAAAGAAGAACAAAACACTATAAGGCCACATCCATAACAGACTAGATCAAAACCTCTGTACAACTGATCTGATGTCACTGATCTTGGTGCAGGGCGTTTTCTTATTTTAGTAGTTTAATCTTTCACAACAAGAACAAGGGCAATTTGAACAGAGCATCTAAAATTACTAGAACAGATAGCTTTCACCTCTATAAGGTGTGATATATCTCAAATGTAATAATGCACTAATAAAAAAACCAATTCCCCAATAATTTAAGATGATCATTTCTATGCAAGCAAAAGCCTCACAATACAAGTGAACATCTCTCCCTCCCCCAAAGTACACACTTCACTTGGTCCTTAAACCAATAAGTAATATTTAAGTAACATTTTATAATCACTGCACAGACTAGTCTACCTTTGAAACTCCCAAGCATAACACTGCAGCAAAACAGAACTGTCCCTTTTGAGAAGATTCTAAGCCCATGACTGCAGCTCCACATGCAGAAATGAAGAACTGGCATCACTAACAAGTCACTTTATAAAATTTCTATTTGACCATTAGCATAAAGGCTGTGGTCTGGAAGCTTCTTGGCTAAAAACCAATACTTAGTTCATAGAAAGTACAGAACAACATTTTAACAACATCATAAACCTAACTCCTTTTTTTGTTAACACCTTCTGCGGCTTTTAACAAACCCAAGGTTCTCAAAAAGTAAGTTCTGAATGCTGGAACTAAACCTCATTTTTACCCTTCCATTTCATCAGAAATGGACTTTAAAACCACAATGTTTAAAAGTAGCACAGTTCAGCAGTCGCACTGCCAGCTCAATACAATCACCTCTTCTAGATGCAAGCACAAAAGGAATACAGGACAAAGAGAGATAATAGCTAAATTCAATTTCAGAGAGATGCTGCTCCCTTTCAAAGTTTCCTATGTTTAAATTACAACAGTGTAACAACCTGATGTGACAAAGAGCAATGTTTGTCATTATGAACATGTACTGTAGAAGTATGACATCTCATTTCACTGATGAGTAATAAAAGCTGAATCAGGAAACAAATTACTGGAAACAACTCATAGTTCTGTCTTACGTGTTAAGTGAACTGGTTGGGTTTTGTACATACTAATTTGCAATGAATTCGAAGAAACAAGAGAGAGATGAGCCCACAGAAATTAAAAATAAACCTGGTGTCAGTTAGCTTCTATTAACTTTCAAATGAGCAAGTAGTGAGTAAATTCAAAATCTGTTCTGCAAGATGTTGATTCTAATTTACAGAGATATGTACAGCGTTCTCAGTGTTTGAGTCACCAAAACACCATCTTCCTGAAGAATCATGAGAACAAGATCCCTGATTAATACATAATCATGAAACTGGCCTTCATTTTCTGCTTTTTCCTTCTGAAGCAGCACAAGATTTCATCTTATTTTATCCCACACCACAGGACTTCTTCCAATTTACTGTGTATATTCATTTTGTTGTTCATTTTGACAGCTACATCTCACAGCAAATGAGTATATTTGAAAAGATTTTAGGACAATGAAACATTTACAGTTTAGAGCACACAAATAACTTTCCATAGAAGGGGGGATGGATGGGGAAAATATGTTTAAAAATAGCTGATGGCCTTGAAAAGGGAGAAGACTCAGAGTTGCCACTGGCTTAACTGGCTTCATTGCTCCCCAGGCTCTACAAATATGAAGAAAATTAAGTCAGTGAAATTTAGAAAATAAGGGAGCAGAGAAGTGGTGGAAGGAATTGAAAGAGAACGGTGAAAGGTACCTGGAAGACACAGTAAAATCAGATGAACAATGCTTGCTTCTAGTGCTGTCCAAGTTCTTTGCCCCTGGGTAATCAGAGTACAAAGACCTGTGAGTCTGGAGACAAATCTCTAACGCTCTGTTCCAAAAACATTCACTCATTATACTCAAAAGAAACAGCAAACAGGAAAAATGTTGTGCTCCACAGATTTGCCACTGCCACAAAGCAGAGAGAGCTGTTATCTTAAAAGTAGATGTCATGGCCAATTAAAGGGAGTAAGAAGGACCCACCAGAGAAGAAGCCCTGATAACACTGTCCAGATTCCTTCTGCATTCAAGACACAAAAGGTCTCTATCATCTGGTAAAGGTAATAATCAAAAGAGGATAGGGAAAAAATACAGGATACAGAGTTCACTTTATTTCACTCAGGAATAGTGTGGCCAGCAGGAGCAGGGAGGTCATTCTTCCCCTGTACTCGGCGCTGGTGAGGCCGCACCTCGAGTGCTGTGTCCAGTTCTGGGCCCCTCAGTTCAGGAAGGACATGGAGACGCTTGAGCGCGTCCAGAGGAGGGCAACGAGGCTGGTGAAGGGCTTGGAACACAAGTCCTGTGAGGAACGGCTGAGGGAGCTGGGGTTGTTTAGCCTGGAGAAGGGGAGACTCAGAGATGACCTTATCACTCTCTACAACTTCCTGAAAAGTGGCTGCAGTCAGGTGGGGGTTGGTCTCTTTCACCAGGCAGCAGCTGACAGAACAAGAGGACACAGTCTCAAGCTGCGTCAAGGGAAATATAGGTTGGATATTAGGAAAAAGTTTTTTACAGAACAGGTGATAAAGTACTGGAATGGACTACTGGGGGAGGTGGTGGAATCACCGTCCCTGGATGTGTTTAAAAAAGGACTGGATATGGCACTCGATGCCATGATCTAGTTGAGGTGTTAGGGCCCGGGTTGGACTCAATGATCTTGAAGGTCTCTTCCAACCCATACATTCTGTGAATTCCGTGAATTTCTAATTTCTACGTGCTTTGGCATAGCACCTTCACTGGCACAACCTCAAGGATGCATCAAGAGATAATTTACTCAGAGGATCTAAAGACAAAGGGAATGTCACTTATTTCCCCCTACAGAATATTTATCAGAATACTACCGATTTTTTGATAAGTAAGAACTCCACATCAAATTGCAGACGTCTCTTTGGTGGGGTAATTCTCATACTAGGACTCAGAAGGAATCTTACCAGTACAATCAGTCACAACATGGGTAACTTCTCCAGTAAAAAGAAATAAAGACCAAATTCCAAGCATCTGTTCAAAATTTCTGTAGAGTTTCACTTAGCTTTAGAATTAGATTGCAATCAATTAAGAAAACAGTCTCAGAATTCCTAAGAGGAAGATGGTTTAACTTCACACATCTGAAAGGCAATCTGAAAATAGCTTTAGAGAAACTGGGTGTGAACCCACGGAATTTTTGATATCTACCTAAGCATCTCTGAGCTGAGATAAAAGCCTTTGAAACAAGGTAGAGGAAAACCTTTATAAAAAATGGAAACACGACATTCACACCTACTTCTATGAATAGGCAAATACATGAAATATACCACACAAACACAATCTGTTTTTGAAAACATGGATCTCTGCAAAGTCTGACCGAAAGATTTCAGGAGTCTGATATACAAGTGGAGGAATATAATGAATGTATGGACATTAAGGTATATTTTGAAAATTCAAAACTTCCAAGGAATGCAGAAATATTAAAACAGAAGCATGAATGCCTTCAAAGAGGGAAGAAACAAACTGACCTAAGTCTCTTCATACCCTTAGCCAGAAAAATGCAGCATGGCAAGACCTGACTACCATAAAATGGGGAAGAACCCAACCAAAGCATGTGTCCAGGAAAAGGGAAGATCTTCAGGAATATACTTTTATTTAAAACCACAAGCAGCAGTCAGCCTTTGTGTTTCTAAGGAAACTGAAAGACAAGTAAGCAAACCAAGCCTGAGCTTGGGATGTCAACAGCAAGCCTTGCTACAATAGAAGAGTAAGCAGGAAGAGAGAAAAGACAAACGGCTATTCAAAGCATTTTAACAAAATGTAAGTCTTCAATTACGTGAAAAATACTAGACCTCCTGGTAATTACTCCACAAAGTATCTCTAACTTACCATGTAAACATGTAGCAAAGGAGGTAAGAGAAAGCTTTAAGCTGTGAAATCAGAGTTTCACTTCCCTAAGCTACCCATCTTGCAAAAACTCTCAAGCTCGGGAGGGTATCATTTTTATTTTTAGAATCCTTTTTACTTCAAAATGTATTATAAATGTTCTGGCAGCAAATACAGGCATCCTGAAGTTTCTAGCTGTGGTCAAAGTTGGAATGCTTGAAGAAGTTACTCAACTCTCTAACACTTACATCTAGGCAAACAGTTAAAATGCTCCGTTTTCAATGAACACGAAAGAACATTCCATCCATCTTTGATATAGTTTTGGCCATGGCTTATTCGTCACTTCTAAAACATATTCAAAGTCTACAGGCATTTCTTTTCAAACACTGTAATTATAAAAGTTATTTTTCTGTGGGAATTACATGACAACAATCAATAGTCTACAAGGATGAGTCACATCCCTTTCAATTACACCAGCAAAAATGTTTTTATACAACACTTTTGTCACAAATTACTGTTGGTCAGTCTGCTACAAAACATCATAGTACTGCTTTTAACTAGAATTAACAACTTCCAGTTCAGTAGCCATTAAAAGTTCATCTATGGTGACTACCTCAATACAACAAGGCTGCTTCTGCCTGAAAGAAAAGTCCTTGGGACTAAGACTGTACACTCAAAAGTCTTAATTACTAGGAAAATAATTTTAAAACCCCAAAAAACAGAGAAGAAAAACAATTAATGAAGGTTCTTTAACTGCACAATTTCACTGACAACCACAGAAACACACTGAGTATAACAACAGCTACAAAACATTCTTAGCATTGATCCACAACAACAACATGCAGAATAAACTGAGCAATTTCAGTAGCAAGGAGATTGGAACCCAAAATGTCACATCCGCTTCCCCATTAATCACAGTAATTCCCAATTTAAATGATGTTCATAAAGAACATTCTACTGAAGTCAGACAAAGAAACTAGTAATCTACATATATATTAATAAAGGATTACACTAAACTTAGAAAATTTGGAATCTTAATCACACTTTACAACCACTTTATGTTCCTGACTCTACCTGACCAGTAGACTTCCTTAAGCACTCTATAGTCAAAGAAAAGCTTGAAATTGCATCATTTTCTCACACCCAGACATAAATGCAAATCAGCATGTGGTTTTACTGAACACAGCACATTTTAAGTGGGTTGTACGGGGTCTCAGCCCCCTCACAAAAAAAACTCCTGTTTAATAATTCCATTCTGTTTCAAGAAAAATCCAGGCATCATATGGTGGCTGATAGCAAGAGTGCAAAAATTAGGAGTACTGCAATAATGCCTTTGTGGAAGTAAACAGAGTAAATGATGAAGCTTATGAAATACCTTGTTCAGACCATTTTATTACCAAAAGCTGATAGAGGTCACATTAGTTTCTCTGCAATGACGGAGCTCTCAAACCAGAAAATATACCTGCCTTAATGACCTTATCAAATACAGCTGATGCTTATGAAGACCAGCACAGTTGTTTTAACAGTATTCTGTGTCAGTCTTTTTCCTTTGCAAAAGAAATCCACCTTTTCCTCTAGTTAACTATTAGCATTATTATCATATTCACAGAACACCATTTCACTTGAGTGTCACACAGTCCAGCAAAGAAAGGCTGTTCTCTCTGCACTTAGAGCCTGAAAAAATAAAACACAGACAGCATACCACAAGCAAACTGTCAGCTTGCTCATAAAAGATCAAGAGCAACTCTTGTGCCTCAACAAGTCTTTGAAGTGATGCCTTTTGGATGAGCTGAAACCCTGTGTAACAGGAGTTGTGTAATTGAGCGGAACTGAGGAAAAGAAATCTCTCTTTTGTGATATTTCCACGAAAAAGATATTTGTGCCTTGCAAAGACTACAAATTTTTGGAATACAGCATTCAAAGTCTGAGAGAACTGTAAAAGTGATTAAACATTTCAGATAAACTCATAGCAGTGTATCCTACAGAAAACAAAATATCAAGAAGGTACAGTCAGTACACTTTACAATGAAATCTGTTATCATTTAATACAATCTTTCGTTGTTCTGTATCTTCATTTGTGTTACAGGGAGACAAGAAAACATAGTTTCACACAGATTTTTGTTATGTATTTGCCAACTCCAAATGCTAAAACACTTTACATTTATGCTAAAGCATAAACAAAAGGGAGTGACAGCTCACTAGAGAGACCATCAACACAAACTTACATTTTTACTTATAAAAGCTTGCACTTAATGAGGAACACTATCTGATTGCTTTGGCGACTTTCCACGTGCAGTTTGTTTTCCAGAGAGCAACAGAAAAACCACCAGTACTAAACCAGAAGATGCAGCTCCAGAAACGACAGAGATGTCTGGAGGTGGTGCTCAGAACGAGGTATGAGTAGATACAAACCCTTCCGTATTTTGGAAGCTGACAGTCTAACACTTGGGAGTTTCTCATACCAGATCCAAAAAACTGCCACTGCAAACCTCACCATTTTCTGTTTTGAGTATAAATTTGACTTTTTCTCAATGTAAATGCATAACTAACTAATTTAATCTAAAAGAAGCCCAAATCCCAAAGCCAGTATTTCCCTATTCCAGTAACAGACAGAACCCCCAATTAAGAGATTATATAAATCACCTAATGAATAAATGAAAGCAAATAATTACATGAATAACTGCAGCACAACCTGAACAAAATAACATTTTATCTTAAACACAGGAAAAAGGTAGAAAAAAGGTTTTGTGCAACAGAACACATAAAAATACCACCTAAGACAATTGCAGAACCAGAAAGTGGAATGATGACAGGCATCAGCACAATAACAGCAAGACCAATATGGAGAAGATTTCTGATTGGAGTAACTGGAAAAAACTTTTTCATTTAATCTTAAAGCCATAACTTGTTCTACAGAAGCTACTCCAGAGTATGTAAATCTACTAAAGTAAAAGAAAAGTCTCTTGGGGATAACAAAAACATATAAAATATTTACCCCAGACACAGCTGCAAAGTGATCTACAACTTTTCAGTTAACTTAACTGTTCAGTTAAGCTTCTCAAAATATGTTTTCCTCTTTAGCTCAGGAACACAATAAATATGACAATCCAAAGCAGATTTTTATTTTTATTTTCCACTGAGGAGGGAGCTGACACACAAACCAGTCTCGTGGAGGGAGAGCAGCCTCAGTGAGCTTAGGGAAGCGCATCGTAAATAATTCCATTAGAGAGATACCCGCTGCTTTCTGCGAGCTATACTCCAAATATGTACGATAACACATGAAAGAGTGTTTGAACGGCTCAGCAAGACCCACACGAGTGCTGACAGCCGAGGCACTTGCCAAGTCAGCAGTGTGACTGAAGCCCTGGCCCCCAGTCAGCGTGTCTAACACACACGGAAGTACGCACTTACTGCCTGCCTTACGCTAGCCCCATCGAGTACATTAATGAGCACTTTCCCAACATGTGGGTAAGCAAATCCACTGCTAATCCTCTTGGAATACTATCAAAAATTCCAAATGCGGGAAATTATTTTTACAGCACAACACTTACCTTGCCTTCCTTTTTTTTTTCCACTAATAAAATTGGAGAGGAAGAAACAATTACTACTTATAGGAGAAGAAGAATACCTGTTTCCATCATTAGTGTCATGAGGGATTAGTGGATCTGGGACATTGACCAATACTGCCTCATTTACATCCCAGAAATGTTTTGCTTTACTCACTTCTACATTATTTCATGGGGACCTTCACTGAAGGCAGATGCTATAAAAATCTCATCATTCCAAAAAGACACTTTTCCCAAAACCTCACAAACAGCTGCTCATAAAGATGTTCTATCCTAATTAACAAGTACGGTCCTGAAATAAAAGCATTACTTGCCCTATTCCTTGCACATATTTTGTCATAAAAATCAGAACCAGTAGCCTATTTTTTCCCCTCTAAGAACAATCTCTCTGTAGCTTAGGAAGTCAGAAAGTTCCTCACAAAGTGTTCAGTAAGTCTTTAATCACTGCATTTATTCTTGAAAGGTAAAGACTATCTGATAAGGCATACCCAAGTTCACATTTTTTAGTCCTTAAACACATTTACACCAGAATATAGTGGAAAAGCAAAAGATAAAATTAGTGTAGCACAAAAACAAAAAACCACTGAGATTTCCCATTTATTATCCTGCTACAGAAAAGTCTGGCAAAGTTTACCCAAGAGATATATTTACTACTAGTAAGAAACTCATACCTCTAATTCTATAAGTGCTGCAGTCACTGCATCTGTTGCAAGAGCACCAGCCTGTAGCTTCTCAATTGCCTGTAAAACAGAAGTTTTGGTTGATTATTAGGAAATTCTATTATTCTGTGATTGAGCCCTACATTTTCCTAGTCCTGTACAAAATAAAATCTTCACCAAACTAGTTTAAAATGTAAGAGGGCGTAAGAACAAGATGCACTGGAAACAGTCAGCATGAACCATGTGAGGGCAGATCTGAAGGTAGGATTTCACTACTATGACATTGTAACACTGCATTTAGTAGCAGATTTCTGCACAGTCAAATTTATATCAAAATAACTTCTTATACTTGATGTCCTCAAACACCAAATTTTTCAGTCAACAAGTTTCAAATTTTCCTTCCAAATTCAATTCAAAAATTTTCAGTATCACATATGGCAATTATCATAAAATTGAAGGTAATTTCACAACCTCATCTAAAAGCCAACACCAATCAAGTACGATAATGTTGCCTTCAAATTATAGACACACAGAGGAATGAACTTGTAGAGCTTAATAGTATTTATTAGATCCACACTGAACAAGACCTTACAGTCAAGCTCTCTCAGGGAACCCCAGAAAACAACTGTGGCTGCAGGACAAACCTGAAACTGTTTGTTCTTCACAGAAGTTATTGATGTTGGCTACTCAGCTCAAGCGTAGCCACATAGGATCTCAAATTGGACTTGAATTCAACAGTAGATCTCACATAATTAGCTGGAAAATTACTTTCACCAGGGCTAATAAAGCCAGTATTAAGTTCGGATGATTTGTGAGGCCTCTCATTACAGAATTAGATTGGTATTAGGATTGAGCAACAAACTGTAACACAAAGTGATAATTATCAGAGACCAACTCAGATTCTTCTAAAAATCCTGCCAAGCTCCCAAGCTCCTTCTCCCTGGAGAAAGCAAAAGACATTAAAAATTTTAGAGAGAAGTCTTCCAGCTACTCATTCAACATTTAATAGACAGGACTTGCCAGTTCCAAAGCAAAGTTCTTGGAAGAGATGAAAACATATTAGTTTCAATGGAAACTAAACTCTTGCCATTTCTCCCTTTCCAGCTTTGATTTTTTTCTTTGTTTTGTTTTTCCTGTTTCTGCCACCCTTCCTATTAAGAGAGTAAGAGCTATCAAGAAGAAAATAATTCTAGAAACGCCTGCGTTCACAGAGCAACTTGGAGGAGTTTAAATAAACTCCTAAGAGTGGACATGGATGAAATAAAAATACAGACACCATATTTAGCTCCAGAGACGCCAGAGCAGTGCAGGCAGCTGTAGGAATACTCCTTGTAGATACCACTGTGACCTTCTCTTGTTCTCCCACTGTTCCTCTGGTGTCTGCTACTTGCCAGCACTGATGAGAATGTTGCTGCATTTCACGGCCACGCACTGTCCTGTCTCTGTATCATGTTAACTGTTTCTGCTCTGTTTTCCCTCATTTCCCTCTATAAACACACACAGCCCAAGCAGCTGAGCCCGGGTATGTCCATTCCTACTGAAGGGCCAACGCTACCAAAGGTGTTTCTTGTGTACCCAGTCCAGGACTGTGGAGCTGCTAACACGTACCTTCTGGCAGGCTCTCTTGCACACATGCTTGTATTCCTTAGCTTTGGATTCAGAATGATAACCTGCACCTGCAGTTGAGGCAAAAGGAAAATATATTATAGCACCTGGCAAACTACAGCCTGTAGTTCACAAACAGATTTAAGACACAGGCAGATACAGCATTCCTTATTCCGGATTATACTGGCATTTCCTTTTTGTATCAATGATTGACAACTTTATGCATTCCAACATACAATCAAACACACTCAGTAAAATACAGAATACAGAGCATATATCCAGAAGCATCAATCACTTCCTATAAACACTTTCTAAGAGATTCCAGTTTCACTCATTCTTGGAGGATTTCCAGCATAGTTTTTTTTCTTTACTGTTCATTATTGGGCAAAACTCTCAGTTTTAAGTCAAACTCTGATTTTCTTTTTACCACAATTACCATTCTGCTCATTTTCTCACGTTTATGCTACACTTTTAGAGCTTGTTACTCCTGATTTAGAACAAGGAGCTAGTTCCTTGAAATGAAGATCATACAGATTTTTCAGCTTTTTCTTATTTTCAGTCTTTATATCTATCCTGCTGTATCGAACGATTCTGCCCTATTTTGAAGCCACTGCCTCTATTTCCATACCTGAAAAATTTATCAATGCCATCACTCAACTAAACGCAGCATCAGAAAAGCAAGAGTAGCACACTTATATTTAAAATCTATTTCTGTGTTACCAGGTTTTGCACTTTAAAATGTGCTTGTATTTATCTCAACTTCCCTTTGCTCACCTTCAGAAATATGAGTTTTGAGAAACTCTAATAAAATAAGCTTTAATACTACTACCAAAGTGACCCAGTAAAGAACAATACATTGAGCAATTCCATTTGCCCTTAAAAGAGAATACCAGGCTCATCAAATATCAACTCAGAATAAATTATTTGAGGTTTGTGCTTGTTTTTTTTTAACCTTAATGATTTTATAAAGCAAGTAACATGCTAGCTTTTCAAATATTTTAGGCATCACCAGGCCACTTTCCTCTATTTCACCTCATGTCCTCACACAGATGTTCAAAACTAATACGCACCCAGACATAAGCACTGTTAACTTCATGATTCATAGTATTCAATAAAGAACCTATGAGAAAAGAATTTATGAGCAAGACACACATAGCACATAATTTTTGTATCAGATCTGAGTAGAGGAGCCCCTCATTATATGTGGAAAGAATAAACAGTAACTCACTTAAACATGAACAAGATCTAAAAAATAGACTTGGATGAAAAATCTCAAAAGGGTAAAAAGAGTTCTACAACAAACAGCCCAAGGAGGTTTCAGAAGGTCTTAGCTGGACTGTCCTCATGGAGAATTATTAGTCCTCATTAGACAGAAACCATCACTAATGAAACGACTTTATTTGGTATTTCCATAAAGAAACAGACTGAAATATCTCCCCCATTTTGCAGGTTTGCCAAACTCAGCAGACAAGTGCAGAATATGACATTTTATAATAATTTAAATTCAGAAATTTTCTTCATCAAGGAGAAAAAAAATACCATCCAGAACACCCAAACAGCTACATTTTGATTAAGAGTTTCCAGTGCAACTTCCAAATCGAACGCCCCATTCCCAGACGCGTACACAGAGTTAATGTCACTTTATTAGCACACTAGAAGTCCAAAGCCACTATAAAATTTCTGTTGATATCTAGTTTGATATCAAAATATGCATTATTTCCATTCCAGCTGTTCTGCTTCCACATCTTACCTGCATGGACAAGCACAAATCCCACTCGTTTCCCTCTTTGGGTTTGCTTTGTTTCGGGCTCTTTGACCACCACTTTTACAGCTGTAACCTGAGATGATTTGGAAGGTAACACTTCTACCGAACTTATCCCCTTCTCCATGGTCACACATTAGGATCACCATCTTCTACTGGGAAGGAGCACACTTCCATTCAAAAATAAACTCCGGAGAGAAGTCATCCTAAAACCAGATCAGATGTGTACGTTAGACATTGATTTCAAGAGATGAATTTCACACAAATAACCTCAGAAAGAACCTTTGGGAGAGAGGTTTGAACCCAGGACAACACACCTCTTCAAAGGAGGGCTTCCGAGTTCTGCCTCTTCCCTAGCCAACAGCATTAATGAGACTTAAAATAATCAAAGTTCACATTGCAAGCTGAAAGCAGCCTTTTCACTACAACCTCTTGAACCTAATAATCTTGCCAGACACGGGAAAGAATTGTTAATATAACTTTTGCTTTCCATGGTGTCCTGTTTTTCAACAATACAACTTATTTCACCACCCATCGAATCTAACTAGCACAGGAGCAACCCTTCAAAACACCATACCTTTTCCTTTCTTTTGCAGGGAATAGCTGTTTAAGATCCTATAATGAACTCCTATTCTTCTATACTGTTTCATCCCATCTCCTTATAATTCCCAACTAATTTGCAGCAGAAAAAGAAAAAAATAAATTAACTTTTTTTAATGACAAAGTATTTCTAAAACAAAACCAAATAAACTAAAACAGTGAAATAATGTTTGCTTGGGTAAGCAGAGCTACCATGATTACTAGTGAACCACAACATGCTTAAGTCAAGCTCAAATAATTCCGTAACTCTACTGGTTTTGATGGTTACCCTTAAGATGTTTAAGGAATTTAATGTTTATACAAAGCTAATGGAAATATTGTCAACAATGTCTAGCACGTGAAGCAAAAAAGTACCAATATAGAATGATGTGTGTATAAGGAGTCACCAAACATTTACATATATACAAAAACAGCAGTCTTTGTATTTACTGCAGCTCTTTTCCACAGTTTACTCCATATTAACCCTGACACAAAACCATTCGTTTAGTTCAGCAGGCAAAATAGAAACAGAGACACTCTACATGTTGAATTACTTAAGGAAGTGAAAAGCACATAGTGTTAATGCAGAAATTGAGAAAACCTCTGTAATATATTAAGATAGGTTATATATTAAGAACTAGATGACTTTTAAGGTCCCTTCCAATCCAAACCATTCTCAGACTCTACGCCTCTATATTCCAGTACAACGTCTATCACTCCTACCATCTCGAAAAGGCCTTTGTAACCCAAGAACACTGGAAAGTGAACAGAAGTGGAAAAATGAAATGTTTAATGCATAAGACTTAAAACACTGACTTTGCAAATGCTATATGGCTTACTCCAGTAATTAAATACCACTCCATTTAAATGACCCAAACTATGTAAGTGATGTTTAGCAAGTTCAGCACTGCCACAGAACAAACTGGCTGGTTTGCCATGACTATTCTTTTGTTAAGAAGAATTAGCACAGCTCTGGAGAAAGTTATTTATTTAACATCATTTCTTCTTAAATACTAAACATACATAGGAATCTTCATACATTTATAAATTTATTTTTCAAAATTAAATATGAACTTATTGTTATAATTTGATATGTCTTGATACAAAATGAAAGGCCACTACAATACACAGGCTCTACAGAGAGAAAGAGTATTTATGGGTTACATCCAATTGTAATGGTCACTTGTATAAACTTCAGTGCTAAAATTAAAGTATTGATCACTGCATTTACTCCCTTTTTACTAATAATAGTAAAGAAAGCTCCAGCAACCATTGGTCCTCTTTATTGCATCTTATAACACCCTACAGAAAGTCACTCCTGCAACAAGGGCACAGCACAGACTTTAGTAAAGTGACAGACAAGCAAGTAAGGAATTTAAACTCTCACAGGAATGGAAGAAATACTGTGGAAAGCAATAATGAGATTAATGAGCAATAACGAGAAAGCAATAATGACGACTAATTGGCTTTCGAAAGTTCAGATGGAGATGTCACATAAAGACTTACTAACCACTGAACTGCAGGCTGAAAATCCTAATTAGGCCTTTGCATACAGCTGGGTCTAAGGATGTGTTTATTTCTACCAGAGAATGCACAGACCTCCTATCTCTCTCATTTCCTTCAGTTTGTAACACTTCCTCCCCACCAACTCAATTTCCTCAAACCCCTCCCATCTCAAACTCTTCTTCAAGTCCTTTTACATTTCATTCACAAACCTGCTGCTTCTACTTGTTAAGCTCCCATTGGACTCAACTTTTCTCTTTCAAGCCTCTTCTAGGATTTATCAGCTCTCTCTCCTGGCTGTCATACTTCCACCACTCCTGATTTCATTCCTCCTTGCTACACATTCCCTGCTCTCTATCTGCGACAGAAACGGTGGAAGACAGCACACCAGCGTGACTGCTGGAGAACAGGAACCACAATGACTTTACCAAAGCATCCAAATCCCTGACTGCACTGCAAAAGTAACTTTGAATCCTAAGCAGGCGCTCGGAGAAACACAAACACACGCGAGAGTCACGCCGAGGCAGCCCCCTCTCGCCCGGGGTGACGCCGCAGAGCCCAGAGCCCCGCAGGGAGCGGCCGCGGAGCGAGCGAAGCGCAGGGGCGGGCAGGGGCCGACACTCCCACGCCTCCATCCCGATCCCGGCGGCACGGTGCTCCCGCCGCCCG
>WEIT01040311.1:31716-42385 GCA_013389985.1 Dryoscopus gambensis | reverse complement strand
GGGGCAGCGCTTCCCCGTCCGGTCCGGCACTGCCGCGCGATCGGCGCCGGGCGCCGGGCACGGCCTCCCGGCAGAGCAGCGCAGATGCGATCTGTGTCTCAAGGGGATGGATAGCGGCCTCCGGTGTTGTTACCGTGCGCCTCAGGGCAATATACTTATATCTCATATCAATATCCATTTATATCATATCGATATATAATCAATATACATATCATAAAGTATGTAATGTACCTATATACATATCTATGCAATATACATACATATCATATATATGTACACACCATACAATATCTAATGTACAAATATATAAATGTGCTACATAATCATATCAATACACATATTTATATCAAAATGTACATATATTCTATAAGTACACATATATATCATCCAATACACAATACATCTATATATCAACATACAATGTAGATATATATCATCAGTATATCACCCAATATGCAATATACGTGTATTAATATGCAATATACATATGTATTGTATCACTATACATATATACACAGTATGCGCTATATAATACAATCCACAATGTACACATATATCGATATGCAGGATACATATATACCTACACATGTGACTTTTGGTAGCTAATCAAAACTAAACTCATCGATTAAAAATACATATATTTCATAATAGACTTGGTAGGAAATTCTTGCAACAATCAGATATTTTACCTCTTTCTGCTTTAATGAGCATTTGACTATTGTGTTCTCCTAGAGATACTAAGTTTTTATTAATTTCTGTCCACTTTGTTGTAGAGGTGACACATTGTTTTCTGAAGCTGCCTTCCAAGCATCAAGGGCAGCTGTATATGAATCCCATTTCCCTGATACCTTCTCTGATGGTCACTAGCATTGGTCCTGGGAACCAGCTCTGTACATGTGAGACATTTCATTATCCCAGTCCACACTGTCCACTGTTCCCAAAGTGCCTCCACACTTCCAGCCCCTGCTCCTCTTCTTTGTAGATCCAAGAAATTAGTCCAGATGTCTTTAAGGATTTACTTACACTGTAAATTTAGTTTAGCTGACACCTCAAATTCTCATTTGCAAAGTGCAGCCTTTTAAAGTTGAAACTCTAAAGCTTTTATTAGATCAAGACAAAGTTGTTCTGTTTGCAGAATTCACTTGATCTCTTGCTCAAGCTCCACCATGAGAAGTGAAAGGATATCTTTTATATAAAAGATTATCCTCATCCCTCTAGATGACGCAGATTTTAACTTCTCACTTCTGTTTTCCTAGAAGTAAGCCCAGCATGTAGCTGTTACACTAGTTCCTGCAACAGTGGAGAGTATCATTCATTCTCTGCAAAAAAGCTGTCAGAAAATCACCTGCTTCAGCCAAACTACAATTTTTGCAAATTAAATTTCTATGGTACCTCTCTGACAACAAATTCATTCACTACTAATAAAAGCTGTCCTTCTAAATAAACAATTTTAATAGTAATAAAAAAGCTGTGTGAGTAATCTTTGAGTATATTGCTCCATTTGCCCAGCAGGTGTTGTTTTCTCAGTCAGAGAAAAGTGCTGCCTCCTCGTCTAAGTCCTTCCACGCTTTCTTGTTCCTTCCTCTCTGGAGCATGTCCCCCCTCAGGCAGCGCTGGCGCAGGTGCCTCAGGTAGCTCTTGATGGAGTCAGAGTTTTCCTTCTGCCGGCCAATGCCCTCGTCACTGAGGGGGGAGCAGTCAGCCAGGCAGCAGGTCCTTGGCCAAGCTGAGCGTGTCCAGGCCTTCTGCTGGGAGACACAGGGCAGGGAGCACGGTGAAGGGGGCAGAAGGGACTCAGGGGACTGAGCCCCCCTGGGCTCTCCTGGGGAAGCTGGGGCCTGCCTGGGCTGCCCCAGGCCGCAGGTTGTGTGGAGAAGACCTTGGGCAGGTTCTGTCTTGTTCTTATGGCTCGGCCTGTCCTTGTTCCCTCCTGGGAGGAAGGGGGCTGTGTTATAGACAAAATTTAGAGTTATGAAAAATTATTAGAAGTTGAAGGTTACGCAGTTAAAGATGTTAAAAGTTGTGTATGGCTAATAAACACGATAATTATATTGTTAAAATAAGTTAATTATTAGTTAAATTGTTGTACTGTTAATACTATTTTATTGTTAATTAAGACAGTTATTAGCGCTGCGTGCTGTACGGGTTTGATATGGGAAGAAGGCTACTAGAAGGCTATCAAGGGATGGAATCATCTAGAAAGGGGGGGTGGTGATTGGAAGGGATTACATCATTGAGAGTGACTACATCGGGAAGGACTATGACAGGAGGAGGAATCAACCAATCACTCGACGCCCCCAGAAAATGATTGGCCAGGAATGAATCTTGGTATGGACCAATAGAAACCCCTACAACGAGCCAATCAAGGAGAGGATCAAGAGAGGACCAATCAGCAAATGGAGAAAGGACATAAGAACTGCTCTGGAGCGGAGCTCCGGGTCTTCTGAGGGAACAGTTGCCCGAGGAATAGCCTGCACGTGTGCAGTTGATACATTGTTTCTGGGTTGTCGTGAGGAGCCTGGGACTAGCCTGGGTTCCCACCTCTGTTATCTCCTTGTTTTTAATAAAACCGGCTTACTCTTAAAACATCTTAAAAGAGTCCAGAGCCCATTTTTAACATTTTATTGGGGTCTCGTCCAGGATAAGGCCGCGCCTCTGGGCGGTCCCGGTGGAGGAGAGGATTTGGGACAGCACACCGGCGGAATTTTTCGCCGCCTGGACACTTGGATTCCATCGAGAGGACCTGCTGGCCGTCCCGAGGGAGATCCGGAGGCCCGGCAACCCAGAGGAGGACCCTCCGAGAGGGAGCGGGACTCGTCCCGAGGTAGGCAGCGGCGAGTGGGGCGCGAGGAGGGTACAAGTGTGTGGTGCGTGAGTGAGACAGGGACTGCATAGAGCAGATTCCCGAAGTGAGTGTGGACCCCTTAGTACCGCGGTTCTGGACTCCCACGAGGGGGCTGACCGGGAACGGAGGGAAGCAAAAGGAGAGGAGCCGCGAGTGGGGCGCGAGGAGGGTACAAGTGTGTGGTGCGTGAGTGAGACAGGGACTGCATAGAGCAGATTCCCGAAGTGAGTGTGGACCCCTTAGTACCGCGGTTCTGGACTCCCACGAGGGGGCTGACCGGGAACGGAGGGAAGCAAAAGGAGAGGAGCCAGTGTGGTACCCCGGCGGGAGGGGGAGTACCAGAGTACCCTTCCTCGAGTACGTCCCGGGACCCTGAGGCTCCCATCCTCCTGTGAGTGGAGGCTCTGTGGGGTGGATTAGCCCCTTTGCCAGAGAGACTGTGAACCTTCCCGGGTGGGTAGTCTAGGAGCCCGTTGGGAGAGGGGAGCAAGGGCTGGTATAGGATTATTGACACTCCCGGTGCGGGACACCCACGCACAGGGAAGAAAGGACCGACGGGGGTGGGTGATAGTCCTGCAGGTTAAGTCTGCCTGGAGGGGTTCCCAAGGACAGAATCGGTGGGTGATTCTGGGCTCGGGGAACTAGGACCCTTATAATTGGAGAAAAACTCTTAACCAGAGACTCTTGGATAAGGGGGCCACCGGTTGGGGGATTGCCGTTCTTGTATTGCAGGGGGAGGGGAAGTGTGCCCAATTATAGGGGGAAAATAGGACTCCTCGGGCGCGGACCCTGGAGCCTCCCGGGGAAAGGCTCAGGATAGGGGGAGGGATTCACTCGTAGCCTCCGGGTGGGACGGTTCCGTGTGCGGGGACTACCGGGGGACGAGACCTCTGAGGCCAGTGGATAGTACGGAGTTGGTAGGTACGAGGCCGCCGGGTCGGGGAGGGCCCCTCATCCACTAGGGGTGAGAGGGAGGCTTTTAGAACCTGCGATTTAGGGAATTTTATAACTTTTGTTATAAAGTGATTAAGTTGTTAAAAGCAATCTATTTTAAGTTTGAGCTCAGGACTACCTAGGGCGTATTTAGTTGGTAAATTTAAGTGGTAAAGGATTTTATGTTACCTCAAGATTTATTTTAGAACTACTTGGAAGATTAAGTTATTTTAGAAGCGCAAGTGTTGTGCAGTGTGGATCTGGTTGCGGACTGTGTGACAGCGGTGAAAAGTTTTCTTTGAGGTTTTCGTAATAGGGTCTTTTCGGTGAGTGTTTTAATATTTAAGTTGGAGGTCAGAACTATCTGGTCGTAATTTGTTGGTTAAATTTTGTTGAAAAAGGATAGAGATTTATGTTGATATTTGATTGTGAGGGAAGTTTCAAAAAGGATTTATTTGTGTGTGTGCCGGTGTTCGGGTGCCCCAGCAGGCAAGGTTCTGGAGTGAGGCGAAACGGAGCCAAAAGTCTCCAGACCGCCTGCTGGGAGAAGAAAGAAAGAGCTGCGAAAAACTTGGTGTTAGTATGTGTGCAGCGTTCGGGTGGTATAGGGTGCAAGTTGTGAAGGGAGAATAGTGAGGCGACAGAAGGGTACCGCCATTTTAGAATAAGGTCCGCCATTTTCAGTTTAGCAAGTTACCTCTAACGGGACTCGGCGTCCACCATTTTGAAGGGAATAGAAGAAGGATATTTAAGTTAAGATTATAAATTGTGTTAAGAGAAGATCTGCTTTGTTGAAAATTTACTATTTAGGTTTGAGGCTAAGACTACTTGGCCGTATTGTGTTTGTAGGATTTTTTTTAGTGAGAAGGAGTTTAAGTTCACTTAAAATACCGGAGGGAAGTAATTTGATTTTCTGAAGGAAAATAGTAGGCGTTAGAGAAGCAGAACCCAGAGGTGCTTAGAGGTGCTTGACGGCGGCGGAGAGAGGTTGCCATCTTGAGATTGGAATCCACCATTTTGCAAAAAGCTATCGGTAGCCATCTTGAGTTATGAGAATTAGGTATTACCTCTTAAAATAATTAGAGGCATAAGTGAAGTGTGTCATGGCGCCTGGCGGACGCCATCTTAATTTTTGGAGTTGCACCCCGGAAGAGGGGAGGATCCTACGCCTGGGAAAAAAGGCTGGGCTCACGGAACCCCGGAAGGGGGAGAGGCCAGAACTTGGTGGCCATTTTGATTTGTAGTTCTTAGGAATTAACTTCCATTTTCTGGTGAAGCAGCCATCTTGATTGTAGTTTTTGAATTATTTCCTATAGAGTCCTTTTAATTTCCGCTTTTCGGGGGTGGGTGGCCATCTTGATTGTAGTTTTTCCCACGGTCTGCCATTTTAGTTTTAGTTCCCACAGTTTGAAGTATTTTCCCACAATAGATTTCTATTAGTCCCTATTTAAGTATATTGATTTTCCTGAGAGTTAATATATATCTTTCAGTACACAATTTTAATTTATATATAAATATAATTGTCTATACTATTAAGTAAATATTAAGAAGAAAGTTCCTTGAGTACCTTGAATACTCTGATAAATTGAAAGATGGGAAAATACATGAGCAAACTGTTGAAGAACCAAGGAGGAGAGGCAGTAGAACCAAGGGATATTCCACCTAATAGTTTGCTTGGAGAAATGTTAGAAAATTGGGAATCAGATATAAAATTGAAAGAATTGGATAAAATTAAAATGATTCATTACTGTATGGAGATTTGGCCCAAAGAACCAATACAAGAAGGGCTGGTAAATTGGCCATGGTATGGGTCCAAAGAAAAATGGATGTGTAAGGCTTTAATTCGACATGTACATTCAAAGAAAACATTAAACGAAGAAGAGATTAAATATGCGAATTGTTGGTTAGAGAATGAAATCTGGGATAAAAGAGTAAGAGTATACAAGGTATCTAAAGAATGATGGAGAAAAACTGGGGAGTGCGCCCAGATGGGGAAACAGCAGACATTGAGATAAAATAATCTGTTATTATTGTAATGAGGAAGGTCATACCAGGAAATTTTGTAAGAAAAGGGAAATGGATAAGGCAGTCGCCAGAGAACAGGACACTTTGGAAAAGATCCTAAAAGGAGGTGATTAGGGGTCTCAGGGGCTCTTTGCTCTGGGGAAAAATTTTGGTTACCATCAAGAGCCCCTGGTAAATTTAGAGGTCAGTCCCCAGAGTGATGAGTTTGAATTTTTAGTAGACACCGGGGCAGATCGTTCTTGTGTTTGTGTGTTGCCAAAAGGTTGTAAGTTGAGTAAAAGAGAGTGTAAAGTGAAAGGGGCAAAGGGTGACCCCTTTGAAGCGAGAATGATAGAAGGTGTCCAAGTTAAGGGGAACCTGCGGGAGGGAATAGTGGATTTACTATTCCTACCGAAATTAGGGTGTAATTTATTAGGCCGTGATCTGCAAGTATTATTGGGGATTGGTGTGATTCCTGAAGAAGGGAAAATGGTAGCTAAGATTAGGATGAAAGAGAAGAGGAAGAGGTATGGAGCCTACGATCTGAGGTAATCGGAGAAGAGTGCCTCTGGAGGAGGGGCACTAGGTACATTGCATATCTAGGCGAATTACCCTGCAAACGATATTTTGTAACGAACCACACCCACCAGTGGTGGATTCCAAAAGCGAAGAACTTATACTGGTCTCGTAATAGAAAGCAGAGATGTTCATACATAGGTCGGGAGAAATTATATATATATATAACCAGGGAACCCAATCCCTTTTTGGACGAACCGAAACTAGCAAAATTCTGGACAAAGGAGGGTATTAATAATGTGAGATTTCATAACTATTGGAGGGCTCCGAAAGGTCTTTTCTGGTTGTGCGGAAAGATGGCATACGTTGTGTTACCAAAAGATTGGGCAGGTAGCTGCACTTTGGGTATAATTAGGCCCTCCTTTTTCCTCCTACCCAGAATAGAAGGTCAACATCTGGGGATGCCATTATATGATGAATTAGCAAAAAGAAAGAAGAGGGAAATTCAAATTGGAGGAACCCAAAAGTGGGGAGACGAGGAGTGGCCGCCAGAGAGAATTACTGCCACATATGGTCCAGCAACATGGGCACAGGACGGATCATGGGGGTATAGGACCCCAATTTATATGTTAAACCGAATTATCCGACTGCAAGCCTTGGTAGAAATTATTTCTAATCAGTCAACATCGGCCCTGGATTTGTTGCCAGCCCAATCCAGACAGATGAGGACCATGATATACCAGAACCGGCTGGCCCTAGATTACTTACTGGCAGAGGAAGGAGAGGTTTGCGGCAAATTTAATTCCTCTGAATGCTGCGTAGAAATTGATGATCATAGTGAGGCAATTAGGAACATTACCACGAATATTAGAAAATTGGCACATGTCCCCGTACAGAGGTGGACACCCCTGTTTAAGACCAACTGGTGGGACGATTCATTAAAAGGAGAATGGTGGAAGAAGGCCCTTGTGATCGTAGGACTTTCTTTAGGAGGTCTTATCTTTTTACCATGTCTAATCCCATGTTTTGTACGATTAATAACCTCGGTTGTACAAAGTATGCCTTTAATCCAGGACTTGCAAGCACGACAGCAGAGTGAACAGGTGCAGAAAATTTGAGTCATGCAGACTGATAATCAAGAAACAAGCCGGGAACCTGAACAAGAGAATGTCTCCATCTCAGCCAGAAAGACCTATGAAAAATATCAGAAATTAAGGAAAATATAGAGAGTTTATGATGATGAACTGGATTAAGATGTTATTATTTTTCCCTTTATGATTAAAAAGTGGTTGATGCGGGCTAAAGCCCGATCAAAGTTTTAGAGGGGGGATTGTGTTATAGACAAAATTTAGGGTTATGAAAAATTATTATTAAAAGTTGAAGGTTACGCAGTTAAAGATGTTAAAAGTTGTGTATGGCTAATAAACATGATAATTATATTGTTAAAATAAGTTAATTATAAGTTAAATTGTTGTACTGTTAATACTAGTTTATTGTTAATTAAGATAGCGCTGCGTGCTGTACGGGTTTGATATGGGAAGAAGGCTATTAGAAGGCTATCAAGGGATGGAATCATCTAGAAAGGGGGGGTGGTGATTGGAAGGGATTACATCATTGAGAGTGACTACATCGGGAAGGACTATGACAGGAGGAGGAATCAACCAATCACTCGACGCCCCCAGAAAATGATTGGCCAGGAATGAATCTTGGTATGGACCAATAGAAACCCCTACAACGAGCCAATCAAGGAGAGGATCAAGAGAGGACCAATCAGCAAATGGAGAAAGGATATAAGAACTGCTCTGGAGTGGAGCTCCGGGTCTTCTGAGTGAACTGTTGCCCGAGGAACAGCCTGCACGTGTGCAGTTGATACATTGTTTCTGGGTTGTCGTGAGGAGCCTGGGACTAGCCTGGGTTCCTGCCTCTGTTATCTCCTTGTTTTTAATAAAACCGGCTTGCTCTTATAACGTCTTAAAAGAGTCCAGAGCCCGTTTTTAACAGGCTGAGCCCCACTTCTGCCTCTGGGCTTTTGGCGCAGGACTGGGGAAGAGGCAGAGGACCCTCGGGGCATGCCCAGGCTTTCCTCTCCACAGGGGCTGGCAGTCCTCACCCTACACGATGTAGCTCCCGGCCCCCTGGCACCATCCCACCTGCCTGGTCCCCATCCTTCACCTCTCTGCGCCGCCTCTCGGCTTTTCTCCGGAGGCTGCATCCAAGGCAAAGCACGGCGAGTAGCAGGGACAGGGCTAAGAAGCTGTTATAAATGTTAAAAGGTTGAGTTTAATGCCAAGTATGTTAACTAATAAAAGTGTTTGAGCATGTCTAAGCAATGTACAAGTTTGGCTGCTGCCTCATAAGATGACTACGCATCCCATGAAACCATGGGAAAGACGGACAGCTGACAGAAAGAAGACACCGCATCAGTGAGTCAATGCGCAGACCTGGTCGCTGCCTTAGGACAGGACTTACACATCCCATGGGGCCTCAGGAAAGATGGACGGCAGACAGGAAGCAGAGATCTGGGACTAAGACTTTTGGGAGATTGACCCAGGGGAATAAAAAGGCGCCTCGTGGTGAAGGGGCGGGCTTTTTGGGTGTTGTGCCGGTGTGAGAGGGAGTAGGCATTGAGGTCAAGGGCTGTTGTTGGATTATTTTTTTTGTTTGTTTTGCCGAGCAGGGTTGTGGACTGACCACAACCCCCATTTCCAGCTGCGGATATTAATAAATGAGGATTAATTTTTTTATATATATTTGGCCTCGTTTATAACAATGGTGCAGCAGTGCACCTGCACGCACCACAGGCTGGCACTGCCTGTGCCAGT
This sequence comes from Dryoscopus gambensis, assembly GCA_013389985.1. Classification (NCBI taxonomy): domain Eukaryota; kingdom Metazoa; phylum Chordata; class Aves; order Passeriformes; family Malaconotidae; genus Dryoscopus; species Dryoscopus gambensis. Next base: position 33,265 of record WEIT01040311.1, on the reverse strand, counting down.
GTCCGGCTGCTGCACGTCCTGGGCTGGCACAGGCAGCCGGGCCGTGTTCCTGGTGGGACGGCTGTGAGCTCTGAGGGCGCTGGGGAGCAGCGAGGCCACGCAGAGCGCCAGGAGCAGGGAGAGCCCCGGGCGGAGCATGGCGGAGCTGCCTGAGGAGCTGCGATCTCTCGCCCTCACCCCGAGCTGAGCCGAGCAGCGCCCACGGGGTCTGTGCAAGGTGGTGGCATCAGCTGTGATGTCACAGGGCTGTTGCCCGGCAGCCAGAGGCTGGGAATGTCAAGGCAAGACCAGGCCAGGCCAGGCCAGAGGGTCTGAGCATGTGGCTGTCTCAGCCTGCTGCTCTGTCTTGCTCTGCCATTGCCTTTGAAAAATGAAGATAGAGATGCCACTTAAACACTAACTAGGAGCATAACTCCCGCCTGAGAATCCTGATTAGGCCTTTGCATATATTTGGGTCTCAGGATATATTTATTTTTACATATGGTTTACTTCTCAATATTTCATAACACTTCCTCCACTTCAAGTCAATTTGGTCAAAGCACTTCCATCTCAAAATATTCTTCATGTCCATTTACATTTCATTTAAGAAACTGCTGCTTCCACTTTGTAAGATAACACTGGACCCATCCTTTCACTTTCAAGCTTCTCCTAGTATTTATCAGTTCTCCTTCCTGGCTGTTACACTTCCATCAGTCCTGATCTTGATCCTCCTTGTGACGCAGTTCCCTGTCCTACATCCGTACAGCTACAGAAACAGTGGAGTTTCTGTAGTGTGACACACAGTAGTGTGACTCCTGAAGAACACGAACAAAAACTATTTAAAGACTTGGGGGTGCTGGTGGATGAGAGGCTGGACGTGACATGGCAAAGTGCTCTGGCAGCCCAGAAACCAACCCTGTTCTGGGCTGCATCCAGAGCCCTGTGGGCAGCAGGGGAGGGAGGGGATTCTGTTCCTCTGCCCCACTCAAGTGTGACCCCACCTGCAGTGCTGTGTCCAGATCTGGGGTCTGCAACACATGGAGATGTTAGAGAGAGTCCAGAGGAAGCCACCAAGATGATCAGAGGGATGAAGCAGCTCTCCTTGAGGAGAAGCTGAGAGAATTGGGGTTGTTCAGCCAGGAGAAGAGAAGGCTCAGGGGTGACCTAACTGTGGCCTCCCAGTACCTGAAGGGAGCCTGCAAGGAAGATGGAGAGGGACTATTCACGAGAGCATGAACAAGGGGGAACGGCTGCAAACAAGAGTGTACATTCAGATTAGGTATTAGGAATGTGAAAAACAAGGTTCACTTTCCTGTGAGAATTTAAAAGTTTTAATAAAAAGACAATAAGAGACATGAACAGTAAAGCAAAAGTTACAGCGCTGGGTACTCTTGGCTCCCAGCCAAGAGCACACCTGAGACCTGGGGTAGTCTCCTTTTTATACAGTATTTGCTGTCTATTTTTTATGCATATTCAAACTTTTTCAGGAACAGTTTTGCATGGCCACTCCTTGGGTCCGCCTTTTTAGAGCATGCGTATTTCCTGGCCTTGTGGTTTTATTTCTTTTGAT
>WEIT01040311.1:0-21276 GCA_013389985.1 Dryoscopus gambensis | reverse complement strand
CAAAATTCATGCAATGCAACATTTTACAACACTCTACCTTCTGTTTTTCAATTTCATCTTCGTCTTCTGAAGCACTTTCTACTGATTCTGGCTTCTTCTTCAAACCTAAGTGCAAATACAGGGCATGAACACATTTATCCAAGCTTATGCATGAGGGCATAATTTACCTATAGCTAGAACTTCTAAGTACATCTCATTTTCTTGCAGTCAGTATTTAAATGTCAGATGTGGAAGAAAGCTGCAAAGTTAAGAAAAACCAAGAAGACTTAAAGCAATAAAAATCCACTGAATAGTTTTTCAGTTTAAGGAGGCAGCAACATTGAAAGGGCATAAACAAGTCAAAAACATGGTTTTACTGTATTTTTCACAGAGCAGTAGAGAGAAGTATCACAGTAGTGATACACAACATCACACCACTGCCAAGGTTTTTTATAGTGGAAGTTAAAATATGATTGACTCTGCTCAGACTGAATATTGCTCTGAGGAAGTTCCCCTACTCCCTTAGCATTTAGATACACAGTGCTGATTAGACAGACATAATGAACAGTAACAGCATAAGACATTAGTCAAAGATAACTTCTAATGAAAACAGACCTGTTTATAAACCCTACAAAATTATTCTCTTTGGAATGCCTGTAGATCTTGATCAAGAAGAAGCAGGAAAAGCAGAAGGTTTCCTGACCTGAACCACATACTCTGACCTTTGAGCTTGGAATGACATTCCCAGGCAATTTACTGCAGTCCACTGGGGGTGCTCTTAAGGAAGATATTTGGCTTCGTTTTGTCAAGCCAGGTTTGTACTCAGACTAGAAATACAGACATGCCAGACACATGTCAAGTTATATCACTAAGGATACTCTGGAGCAGGACATATTTCTTGAGGAAGATTTTTTTTCTGCCTTGACTATTCCCTTGATTATTTCTACATAGATTCCAAACTGCAAATGGATTTCCACAAGAAACAAACCACCACCACCAAAAAATAAACTATCCAGATGCACAATGTTGTCAGCTCCAAAACTAAACTGTTGATTTAGTAGTGCCAGAAAATGTGCAGGAAAATCAGATTCAGATATAATATTGTTACCTAAACTACACAATTTAAGTTAAAGTGTAGAAGGGAGAAATAAATGTCTTCTGTAAGACTGCAACAACTATGCAATCTTTTCTTTCAGAAGTGGCTAAACTACAGGAAAGGAGCACAGAGATACAACCGGAGACAATTATGTGAGAAGTTAGATCAGTAAATTTATTTTTTTCCACACATTTCCCAAAGGAAAGTCATTCAAGTCACCTTCCTTCATCTTTTACTCTATGGGGAATCACAGAAGTGATCCTTATGCCTTCAGAGTTTCTGTGGCTGTAGATGGGGCTGAACCAGGAGTTGGTATCGAACTGAGCTCCTCTCCATGAAAATAAATAAATTAATAAAACCTTTATTTCTTACTTTGACACTATGCAGCTCATAAAACCAGCTTGGGACCTAAAATCACCCTTGGGACTCAAAAATTTGTATATACTGAAAATGGTTCTGTTTGAAAATTCACAGACTTTCATCATTTTCCGTATTTTTAACATACTACTGCCACAGTCCCTCTTCCCACATACATTCTGGAAGCCCCACCACACACACGCTGATTGCACACTTATGGCAAACTGATTGCAAACCCTCACATTTTTCCTAGCACCTCATCTCCACTGCCATCTTTTAATCAGATTTGTCCCATCTACAGCAGCAGACACTTCAGTATTATGCAGAACTAATTGGTAGCTGCCACCAGCCAGTATAAAAAGTGTCCAGTTTCTGCCATATCCCCCTCAAGCTGCCATTTGACTCTTTCTCAGCTCAAGAATTTTCTTTGAAACGTTAACTTTGTGCATCAACAACTTTCCAGTGCTGACGGTAAAAGCTAATCATAACTTTTGAGACTTCAGACACAGAAACTGACCCCAAATCAAAAACTCCTCTCACAAGACCTCTTATCTGCCTCAGTCAGAAATGTGAGTCAGTCTCAAAAGCCTTGCAAAGACAGACAGTAAATGAATCTTTTCATCCACTTTATCTTCCAAGTACAGGTTCTGCAACTATACTCTGATTTTGCTGTTACGTCCTTGCACTCATACTGCTCCCTTTCGGCTTTAAAAAGCCATCAATTCCTACAAACATCATAAATTACATCATGAGAAGGCATCTAATGGTTTGGAACTAATAGGAGTTCAATAATGTGTGAAGAATTCCTCAAAGGCTCAACAGAAACTATGTTTAATAGTCTAATGTGTTCTGAAACTGTTCAGTGATCTCCAAAAGCAGAACCTTGCTCTCATGTTAATAAGCAATTGCACTATTCAGCTATTAATTTTTCAACAGTTCAGGCTACAAGAGTCATTCTGTCTCCCTTTTCTAAGACCTCACAGAAGCTGATGCAGTAACAGTGAAGCTGGCCAAGACAAACCCAAGTTTTACAAAGCTTTTTGAAACAGTATGGGCATCAGTGTAAAATGAAAGTGACAAATTACTTCTTTCTTGACAATATGAAACTAGAGTCAAGCTTATAAAATGCATCATCAAGGCTCATGTATCTGCAGCATCGGACATTTTAGCCCATGGTACTATTATAAAGTCGTATGAAAACTGTGTAAATCAAGTACTACCAAGAACCCCACACAAACAGCTTTTGGGCACAGCAGGCACGAAGAATTTGTTCTACCTTGCCTCTCCCAAGATGAAGCACTCACACTGTAAAAATCACTGCCTACTTTACAAACAGTTATCAGGAACAAAGACATACCCGAGGAACATATGCTTTAGAAGACTTCCCATAATTTCCAGTTTTCACTCAGAGTTTTTAGGCCCTTGGTCCAACAGCTCCTTACACTCTTGCTTCCCTTCAGTTGCCTCAGCTTGACAGAAACAAAGCTACACAAGAGCCGTGCATGCTACAGCCAACAAGTGAATCCAGCACTACTGCATCCTCAGTTTCTGCACTGCTACACGAGTCTGCAAATAAACCCAGTCATATGCTTTTTCAGCATAATCTAAAATAACCTGACAGTTAATTTAAGGGTGAAATTTCAATCTTTCAGGGGAATTGTGGAAAACTTGTGAAAAATGATGGTCATTTAAGTTGCCTGTACCCTAAAGACAAAGTTGGCAGAATTATAGCCAAGTTCAAAGATGACTGTAACCCATTTTCCCTCACCGGATAAACTGTGCTTAAAAGCAACCCCAACTATGAGATAGAGGCTGTTCTGGGTAAACTTGGTGAAAGCCAAAGCTGTGCTGTGTAATTACCATTAAAATGTAAACTGGCTCCCAGCCAGCCACTGTACTGTCCTTTTAGAGCTTCTCCAGGGATAACCGCATTCTGGCTTTCTCCCGTATCTCAGTAATTATAAGTAATCTTGAAGACAAAAGCTTCACTTTCTTAACCTTTATGTGTATTGTACTATCTTCAAAGACTCCACAAACATTAAAGTCTATTGTCCATGTTATGGACAGGTTTAAAGATGCGCAGATAAGCTCATTCTCTGGTGAGCCCCTCTAGGACACAAAGAACTTCTCACATAACACAGCAGAAAACATTTTTTCAGACATTTCACAGAGAACATCCCACATCATCTGAGAGCACCTAGGCTATCTTGCTATTAAAGAAAAAATAAACAATTTGGTGGAAGGAATGGTTATCTTTACAGTGAGTTACTTCAACCTATACACAAGCCACCCTGAAAGCATGGCAGAAAACAGCACTGAGTGACACACTGGACTGTGGTGTTTTTTTCTAAAACATGGACAAGACTCAGTCTACTCTTCTGTATTTTAGATTGTAAAGCATAAAATCATCCAGATTTTGGGGTTTAGCTAATTATTTTATCCTAAGATAGATTTTAACAATCAGGACAGAAGCCTGTGCTGGCAAGTATCAAATTAAAAGTAACTTACCCTTTTTAAATGGAACTTGGATCTGCATTGCTATGCTCAAAAAAATCCCAATCAAACAACAGACTGGCAATATTAGTAAATCTGTTGCTATATTCTTCATGTTCGTTTTCTTCTTTTGTTTTTATGTCATTTTTCTTTTTTTAATATACAATAGTATGAGCCACCTTAGGATCTGGTTCCCAAAAGTATGGAACATCAGAAACTTACCTTTATGGATTTTGCTCAGCAAAATTACACTCAAAATAAATTTGCTGTTTCCATGGCAAAAGCTAATTCAAACATCAGAATAAAAAGCTTGTAAAAAACGTATCTTAAAACTCTAAACTGGGCAAGTTATTTTCTAAAATATTACATTTCACTATTCGGGTTTCTAAGCAGCCAAGAGTACACCAGTAAAAACATGTATCAGACTAAGAGAGAAGTGATTTCTTCTGAGAGACAACTTTGTTTATGATGCAAAACCATTTGATGTTTTTGTACTTGACCCAAGCTTCAAAGGGACCCATGTATATCTGGCTCTTCCTATATAAAAAGACTCCAAAAGCAATGGAGTTCTTTTCTCTGGAATACTTAGAGGAGCAGCTTGTTTTTAACAGCCATCCCCAGAAACTGGATAACTAATGGTCTCTGGTGAAAGCCAAGAGAATATTCCCTACCACTCCATGTATTACAATAGGCATAATTTAACAGGAAGAGCAATTTTAGGCAAACGACACCTACTTCATTTAATTCTGAACATTCTATCTCTGTTTAGTCCAGCCTGACTTTGTTTTGAAAACTCAGTATTTAACAAAAGGGCAGTTTACTCTAGAAGCTGCCTGTCTTGACTGACCTGTTTTCTTGAATTCTTCAGCAAAATACGGGTCATTGAGATCAACATCTGGTGGAAGTTCATCTTCACTCTCTTCTCTCTCAGCAGTAGCCTGTAACAAAGCACAAACATTATTTCAATCAACATATAACTGTTGCAGTGCATATAGCAGCAACTGCAGCATCCACACCAACGAATTCCTATTGTTCTATTATAGGTTCAAGGTTTCCCCACCCAGTTTTATGTATACCCTTATGTTTATGCATAGCCCATATGGATGTATGATCTCTGGAAAGTTCTGTTAAGTTCAATATTTCATTTGTTCATTCAAACAGAACCCTCCCCTGAGTTTGTCCCGTTGGATGTCCCCCCGTCACTTCACAATTTACAGAACTCCACTGGTTGTAATCCATTATCCCGCCTCTGCTGGCTCCCAGACAAAATGGGGCTGGAAAACACCCAAGCCCGTCTTTCTCTGCCTGTTACAGTAAAACTCTGAAGTTGAAGGATCCCTCTCTGTCTCCTCCCTTTATCGACGCTATCTTCACATCGGTTCGCAGCCTGCACCCTGCGAGAGAGAGCCAGCGCCGGCTCTGTTATTTTGTAACAGATCCCTGCTGCCCACCGCAGTGTCAGGGGTCCGTGCCGGGACACCTCCGACAGCCAGAAGCAGCGTGGTCTCCAGGCAACTGCAGCCTGCGTGACAGAACTACCACTTAAGTTTTACTGGAATGAGATGTTCTGTGAGTAGCTATGAAGATGAAAACTGAAATACTGTGCGTGGAACATCATAACACCAGAGTACTAGTACTACTAAATTGCACTAATTTAGTACTACTAAAAATTGATAGTAAAGACAAATCAACAATTTCAGCCCTCTTTCACACATTTTTATTAGGCATGTCCCCAAACTGTGATGCATCCGACAACCATTCCAACAAATTACAGGATCAGCACTGTTATGTCCTTACTTTATGTTCCACAAAAGCTCTGCCTGGGGACAAACTTGAGTAAGAAAGTTCATTTTGTGGTGTAAATATCAAAAAGCTGGAGTTTGGATTTAAAAGAAAAAATTTTCTTACTGGTAGTAGTGTGTCATACACCTTGCTCCTTGACTTAATTTATCAAACTGAACAAGAATGTTACGCTAGACCAAGTTGCTCTGCTACCAAACAGTGCTACTGACTCCACTTTGAGCACTCATCAGCTTAAAGAAGTTACTCATCAAGTGCTATTTAAAACTAAGTGACATACACAGGGAAACCAAAGGTGTAGAGTTTACTCTTAGAAGTGTAATTCAGCAATGTGAGTTATATTGAGAGTAATTTAAGACTTTAGAGAAGCTAAATTCTGCGTGCTACATGTTTTTCTTTTTTCCTCTTGCAATTTGAAATTTGAATAGTTCTTTGTAGCTACTAATTCTTTGCCATTACAGCTTTGGGAAACAAGTCTGTATTATTTTAGCCCCAAAATTTCCAAAACTACAATTATCATTGTCATAACAACTTTGAATTGATATGCACACAGTAGCAAAAAGACTATTTCTAATGCATTAAAAAAGGAAATTAAAGCCAATTATTATTATTACTTATTATTTACAGTAGGACAAGAAGATAAAAGATCTTTTGTGTAAGCATATGTATGGTCAGCAGTATGCTGAATATCCTTTTGCTCGGTAGGTTTGATGAAGTACTCTCAATACTTCCATGAGTGACCACTGCATATTCTAACCTTAAAGTAGCACTGGCAGCTGAGCAATTTATTTCATTTATCTGAAACAAACATTAACAACAAATTAAGAAAACAAACAACTCCCCCTAAAATGGCCAGTATAAACATTACCTTTCTCTTTTTCTTAAGAATTCTTTTTTCTTTCTTCTTCTCTAGATATTTTTGCCATGGAGTCAGGTTATCCTTTCCTTCCAACCTGTTTTTGACCATTTCTTCAGCAGTTTCTTTGAGGCCTAGAAAAAAAAGCCATAGTAAATTAAAACATGATGAATCTGAGTTTTTAGAAATCAACTGTTTTCCCCTTTGTAAAAGAACAATCTAGCTTTTCTTCAACAAGCCTGTGGAAACAACATAAATATTGCTTAAAAAACCATCTTTATAAAGAAGATCACTTCACAGGATGTGTTTTTCCAAATAAAACATTTCTTCAGTAAAATGTGTACAAGAGTCAGAAGAAGAGCTTGCTGTGTGGTATCTGATTCCCAACACTCCTGCTGCTCCTCAGACAGGTCTCTTCTCCAGACGTTCAATTGTGCAGTCTACAGATGCCAGAATGAATAACACAATAAAACCAACAGACATACACAGAGCCCTTATGTCTAATGTACCACACTACCACTAGTTAAGATTCTGAATGAGTTAAGCTGCTGAAACTTCGCATCTGTGACAATACCCTGGCGCTGCTGCAGGATCTCTGCTGACCACTGTATTTTTCCTTTTAGAAAAGTAAACCACATAGAAGTGCAGCATGTCTGGCTCTTAATAATTGTGGCCTAACAGGATCAGACAATTAAGTCTGGATGTGTAAATTAGGTTTACATTAAATTCTGTAATTTAGCACGGACACCCACTGTTTCAATACCCAGTACTTGCACCTGCATAGACAAGTGTGTCCTAACCTTTAAGGTTTTTGTAAATAGAACAGAATGAAGTTTTCTATAATATGTATCATTAGTGTATTCAATGATGTAAGAATATGACCTTAAAAATAAATCCATTAAGTAACAGGAGCATTCCCATTTTACATGTAGAATACTTAAATCCAGAATAAGCACTTCTTTTAAAAGCAATCTCTTAATTTCGGTAAAAAATTCCACACACTTCAGGAATACTTTTCCAAAATTCATTACGTCACAGAGTACTTGGATGTTATGAGGATGGAAACTGATTTCAGATGCACCTTATACACGTTCAGCCCGTTCTTGACAAGATGAGCACTTGCAAAAACAAAATTTCATGATATAAGGAGATTAAGTGACTTGCCTTGCAATGCACTGGAGCACAATTTAGTGGCAGAAACAGAATCCACTTCCCTGGCAGGAGGCAACAGCCTGGGCAATGAAGTATTTTTCTCCTACCTGCAATTCCTTGCTTCACTCATGCCACACTTTTTTTTTAACTTCTGTAACAAATCAGTCAGATATCCTATAGGTAACATCACCTCCCACAAAGTGCCTGAGTTACCTTGGGAGTTTGTAGGAATCCTGTCTCTGCTTTGCCCTCCAAGCCTGATATTTGTTGTCTCTTGCTCAGTCCTAGTTCTAGTGGTCTCTCTTCAGCATTCTCTTCTGCTACCCCAGTCCAGCCCTGACCTGACCACATCCTACTCTCCCACCCCTCATTCCAGTTTTACTGCTTAGAAATCATACTCAGACCTCTCCAGATGTCCCAGACTAGATCCCATTCTTTCTCCCAGATTTCCCAGTTACCAAGTCCTCATTCCTCATTAGTCCTTCTGGCTCTCCTCAGTATGGAGGAACTGAAAACAGTGATCATGATGGAAGAACTGGGCAGCTTTCATGGACAGTTCTATCCGTCCCCAGAAGAGCAGGCAGAACATTTTTCTGAGAAACTGCAAACACATTAATCCCTGTTTTTGTGCTTGTTGAAACTGCAAAAACAATTCCAAGGCTGGGGAGCTGGTTACAACTTGTCTGAAATACAAAGTGTGGACAAGATCTAAAATCATATTAAACCATAGAACCATAGGAATGGGGCAAAAACAAGATAAAGGATCCTTCTACTACTCTGGAAAGGCACCAGAATGAACAGTAAGGAGCAAACTGTTACAGCCATAAAAACTGGGTACTTAACCAGGAAACAAATCGGAACCACAATAAAGGAAAGATTTTGCATAGGTTCAATAAAAACATGACATTAAGAAACTCTTATACAACAAGAACAAATACTTAAGTTATCTTCAAAGTCCATGAAAGCAGAGTCATCAGCTTCCTTGAAACTGAACCACTATAACTTTGGATACTTCATAGTACTTTTATGGAAAAAATTACTGGTCAGGTACCAACCTTGCAGATTCTCTTTGAAGACAGTAAATACAGAATTAAAAAAATATATGTCACATCACCAGCAAAAGAGAAACCCAAAATCTGAAAGGAAGTTACAATATTTCTGATTTATTTGCCTGGAAAATGGAATCATTTGATCCATCTGGCACCGAAAAACTTGGAGGAAAATCCAGCCCTTTCTTGTGGTATTTGGCAGTCTCATGAAAGGCATTAGAGTTTCTCCACAGATTAGAATGGCTTAAAAACTACTGTCCAGACCACTTCCCGAGAATAAGAGTGTATTTAAGTGGTCAAAAGGGTTTTGATTGCAGAAGGGGAAAGGAATTGTCTACTTTAGGTAGAAATATTAGCTGGCCATAGAAAGGTCTAACTTATATACCCTTATTGAAATAATTTTTTTTTAGAATCAATCAATCACAATAGTTTTATTTAATCTTCACAAACAAGGGCAAGAAAAGAGAGGAAAAATGTCATCTATATTAGCATGCAACGAAATCATACTTCAGCTAAAGGATTAAACACGGGATAAAACTACAACAAACCTAAATACACTTCTGCTCACACTGCTGAGACAGCAAGGGAGAGCAGCAGGCCAGAATTTTTACTTCTCCAAACACTTAGTTTTGAAAACTTGTGGAAGTTTAACAGCATGCAAATGTCACTGTTATTAGAGGCTAGAAAGACACATTTCTGTTCTCAGGAGACCTAAACGTGCAAGTTCATCTTGCGTATAATGCCTCACCAGAAGAATGAAATACCTTGTTGCAGGTAGCTGAAAGGAACGGCAAATAGAAATACTGTGATAACATTAGAATTTGTCACTCCCAAAGATAAAATATGTTAAGTCAACCAAGCTTTCCTAAGACAATAAAAGTGCCTGTGAGAACCCACCACACGTAGCAGCCGTCAGGTGTGAGCCCCCACACAGCTCAGCACATGGTGCTCCGTGCTGCGGGAGGTGAGGCCACTCCAGTCAGGGGACACACTCAGCAATGATCCATATCTCCATATCCAGATGGAGATATAGATTCCATATGAGCATTTCTGCGCTCTGCATAATCTCTAACTGTACAGTTGGGCTTCACTATGCACTTTACAGACACCACAGCCTTTTATTCTACTTCTGACAAAAACAAATTTGAAATTTTCCTCCAAGTCTAGCTAAATATTTACATCTCATTCTTCCCAAAGGAAAGATTTTTAAAACCCCCCAAAAACCTGGCTGAATATCATCAAGAAATGCAGTTGTGGTCTTCTGTCTCTTCACTTTCTAAGGGGAGCTTTGGGAGCTGGATAAGGATTCATAGTAATTGTTGCTTAAATCAGATATTATTAAGAAAACAGATGGATGCTTAAATATAACACTGATTTTGTGTCTAGAAGAAACAGACCAAAGAGAGTTGGAACTACATCTAATTTATTTTTGCTGGCACTGTGGTTTATTTAAAACTATTATGATTCAAGAATAACTGAATCATTGACAAAGTATGCTTTCTATAACCATGTGTAAATAACTGTGCCAAAATTCAAAAATTTAAATTAATTCAAATATCTGCCTTTCAATTGAAAAACTTCCTAGAGTTAACTGTTGTAACTCTTCCATGTATTAAACAAGATTTTGCAGTAAGTCAAGCGCATTACGGCAGAACTTGATAATAAAAATATTTTAACAGATATAAACTAGGTCTGAAAAAAATTAAGGAGTCTTCAGAGATTACAACAAAAACTATTTTTGAATGCCCAGAATGCTCCAACTGAACATAAATGGGTTTGAAATTTAAATAAGCAGATTTGTTCAAGAAAAAAATAACAACTAACGCTCCTCCCTCCCATAAGGAAGCACAGCCTCAAGCATGTATATTGTGCCAGAGCTATTAACTACTGTGCAGCATGTGCTGCCTATGCTCCACCATATAAAAAACATATATGAAAGAGTATCCCCTTCAGGTGTGCAGGACCTCTTTTCCAAATGCTGCCCAAAATCAGTAACGGCTGAATTTTTGACTCAAAAGCAAACTTAAGACACCCATTTTCACTTTTAGGACTTGTGTTTTGGACAAAACTATATTGCAGGGGTCAGTAGCCAGAAGTGGCACTGCTGACCTTGTGGAGGTGAACAGTCTCTAACAAAGGCAAGTGAACACTTCTATGATTTTCAGAACCTCTGCTCTTCAGTAATCCTCTCACTTTTTCAGGGTAAGAAATGAGGAAATGTTAACATATATTGTAAAATCATAGTTGCTAAATTAACATCAAATACTATAAACTATCCATGTAAAATTCATTGTGCACACATGCACATTGAACCCAAAATTATATGAACAAACCTGACCCTGTGCATGGACATCCAGCTAAATTTAGACTGTCAGTCAAATTTATCAAGATAGGGGGTTTTTGTTTGGTTGTTTGGGGTTTTTTTACCATCCTTCTCTCAAAAGAGATGAGGACATGGCAAAAGTCCTAGGAGTCCTACAAGAAGGTGCAGTAGGGAAGGGGTTGGGCTAGGTGTTAAGTATGTAACAAATCCAATTTTCTAAGTCAAATTCCATTGCAAAGAAACAGGGAGCCCATGCATTAGGGAACTGGATTCCATCTCTAATACAGTTCATACTCCATTTCTACTAAATGCCAATGCAATTTACTTGTAACAGGCAAGGCACAGTCTTAAGGACAGACTCTTAGAAATCTTCTTGCTCTCTCAGGGCAAGCAAAGCTAGAGTTTCCTCTGGTCTCCCTTAAAACAATTTTCCATCTCCTAAAATGAATGGTTTGCTCTAGATTCCTGACTATGTTACCACATTAAGGTGCTCAAACTTTTTTAAATTTACAGGACTTCTTTCATACAATTTGCAAAATTCTTTGAAAAACAGAACGCATAACAAACAAAAAAACCTCCAACTGTGTTTTTCAAAATGAACGCAAAAAATGGTTGCTTTAAACAGCACATAAATACCTATAAATACAAATATATATAAACACAAAACACACTCCTAGCAGCAACTGGTTCACCTGAGATTTCCACCTTCAATCTGAAAGGTGCCAACAACAAACCTCTGTAGAAATCTTACAAAGCTACGTATGTATGAAAACTCCTTGGCCTCGAATGCTCAGTGACACAATGAATTAACCGCTGAGGGAGCAACATCATGAACGCAAGTACTGACACGCTGTGGACAGACGGAGAACGACGCTGTGTCAGTGAGCACTTGTCCTGGCTGCATGATACACGCTTTTTCAAAAAGGTTTTGGCAGAATTCATGTCAGAAATTATTGGAATTGTAAAAGCACGACTGAAAGCACACAACTATTTTTAATGCCCATGTATCCTTTTGAATACAGATCTTGTGAAGAAACAGGAATAAAATTGTTCCGTTCAGTTTACTCCATTTCAGCGAACTGCTACAGAGTATTTCAAACTGAGCAGAACTTCTATTCAGCAGAAGTTACCTGAGTGAACTCAGAATAATATTTGTGTAAATCATATAATTAGTTATGCATTCCTAGCTGGGATTAGCCCATCAGCAGTGAAGGGCCTGGATTCTGGTATGTGTTTGGTCTTGCTATTTGCAGTAACAGATCGGGGCTTGTCCTGACATAGGCTGCAGTCCCACACCTGCTGCACCTTGCTGCTCCCAAGAGGGGAATGCCATGCTTCCCTAGTCTTTCAGCTGCACTATTTAACCCTCTGAATATGTGCCTATCTGACATGCTAACTCAGTGGAAAAGATTCAGATTTTTTCTTTTCCAGAGTAGTTCTATTATTTTGGCAAACAAAATTAGGCTTGCAAAGAGACCTACCAAGTGCCAGGGCTGGTACAGGCAGTCAGAATGAGCTCTGGGCCAGGATCAAGGTGATGCCCCAGTGAAAACCTTTTCCTTTTTGGATGTAGAGAGCTGTTAACTGGCTCATTACACCTCAGGGAAAGCATTCAGTCTGAGTGGTTTTTTGTTCTGAAGAAAAAAAACAACTAGACACTGGTTTTTGGCTGTCAGGATGAGTTCTGCTGGGATGCTCTATGGTGAAGTTACCTTTCAGTACTTTCCAGATGTCAGTCGGGATGCCACTATTCCCCAACCTTTCCTGGTACCTTGCTTTTGCCCAGAGAAGTTTCACTGCAAGGTCAGACTTCTCCCTTTTCTGCTCCCCCAAATCTTTAGCATTATGGAGGCAACATTTCCAAACCACTCTCCTCTAATTATACATTATGTTTCCAAATCATACTGGTTTTCATTTTTAAAAGTGTAAGTATGTTTTATGACTCTATAGCAAACACATGAATTCTACTTTAAAAAGTCTATAAAGTGATAATTGAAAAAGCAAGTACAAAAAATCCTGGCAAAAAAATAATCTATAAAGAGAAACTTGCTGTTGAGGAACTGAGTTCAGTCATGTTATTTCTTCTGCTTCCCTCACTGTAAACAATCTGGATTTCAATTTATGGGGTAAAAAAGGGTTTGTTTCTCCTACTATAAATTCAGCACCTTATCCTATATCCCTATCAGCAGACCAATACTGCATATCCTCCAAGGCAGGAAAAGAAAAAAAATAAACCTTACCTGGAACCCATTTAATCTCCATTCCTATATCCTTTTCTTCCTGTTTTTTCTCTTTTTCTTGGATACTTTGCAAAATTTCTCTGTACTTGGCAATTTGCTCTTCATCATCTTTTTGGCTTTTCCTCGGTTTGTCATCTTCCATTTCATTAGCTACATCACCATCTAGGAGGAGAGAGCAAAGTTATGAGAGAGAGCCTCAAGAAAGTGAGTAACTGAAGTTAATCTTTAGGAAATAAACCTAAGACACACACATTATTTCTAAAATATAATATAAAGTATTTTCATCCGTTATTACCCCACAGAGTAACCAGTTTAGGAATTCCCTTATTTAGATAAAATAAAAATAGTATCTGAAAAGACAAAAGAGAATTTGTCCATAAAGGAAATCACTGACTGGGCACAGCATCCTTTACTGTACTTTAAAATTATTAGTTTTGGAGTCCCTTCCAGCAGAGTAGTATCTAAATCTCCGAAACCAGTGGTGTAAAGCATTTTGAAAATAAAATGCTGCTTTTTGACATACTGCCAGAGTCTGTAAAAGAGATAATTATTCAATGCCTTAATCTTTAGTGACTTGCTGAATGAACAAATGAAGCAAGACAGAAAGACAGCTTCTTTCTTCCTTTTTTTATAGAAAAAAAAAATCAACAAAAATGTTAATTACAATAAGCTTTTGAACAAATACTTCAGTGAAAAGAGACTTGAAAAATGCTGCAGGTATTTTAACTGTAGAAACCTAGGTTTGGGGCAGGCTCATCTTTCCTTTTTCTCTGGATGAGCTGTAAAGCTGTGCTTCCTACAGTACTGAATTGCGCGGACAGCGTAACTGGTGTCCAGAAGTGTATCACAGTTGCAAGTCTGGTCTTTGGCTAAAACTGAGGTGTGACAGCGCTCTCTCCCCATTCCATCACTGCAAGAAGCTGCTTGCTGGCTGGAGACAGAAATCTTTACTGTTCATAGAATCACAGAATCATTTTGGTTGGAAAAGACCTTTAAGATCATTGAATCCAACTGTTAACCCAGCACGGCTAAGCCACCACTGCATCATGTCTACAAGTGCCACATTTACATGGCTTTTAAATACCTCTGGGGATGGTGATTCAGCCACTTTCCTGGGCAGCCCGTTCCAATACCCACAAGCCCTTCCCTCATTCACTAAGAGGGTTACCCTGCCATAAAAGGAGATTCATTTAGTCAAGCAGGAACCTGCCCTGCACAAACCTGTGCTGACTGGCCTGTAGATGCCACACGATGGCCCTCAAGATGACTCACTCCATGACCTCCCCAGCATCAATGTCGGGCTGACAGGCCTGTAGTTCCCTGCACTCTGCTTCCAGACCTTTGTGTAGATGGGCATTACATTTGCTAACTTCCAGTCAACTGGGACCACCCTGATTATCCAGGACTGCTGAAAAATGATGGAAAGTGGCGAAGTGAGCATATCGTATCTGCCAGCTCCCTCAGTACCCTTGGGTGGATCCCATCTGGCCCCACAGACTTATGTGCCTCTAAGTGGTGTAGCATGTCACTGACCATTTCCCTTTGGATTAAGGGGGCTTCTTTCTGCTCCCTGTTCCTGTCTCCCAGTTCAGGTATCCAGAGACCTGGAGTTACTATTAAAGACTGAGGGCAAAGGAGACATTAAGTACTGCAGTCTTTCCCTCATCCTTTGTCACTGTGCTTCCCTCGGCATCCAGTAAAGGATGGAGATTCTCCTTAGCTGTCCTCTTCTTACTAAAGTATTTATAGAAACAATTTTTGTTTTTCACAGCAGTAACCAGGTTAAGTTGTAGCTCGGCCATGACCCTTCAAATTTTCTCCCGGCATAACCTCACAGCACCCTTGTAGTCGCCCTGAATTGCCTGCCCCTTCTTCCAAAGTTCATAAACCCTCCTTTCTTTTCTAAGTTCCAGCCAAAGCTCTCTGTTCAGCCAGGCCGGGCTCGTTCCCCGCCAGCTCGTCTTTCGCACGGCACATGGGGACAGTCAGCTGCAGCTGCTTTTCCACTTTCCTCATCAGAAGCTGAGATCTAAGAAGGAAGCATCTGCTCATCCAGAAAGCAAAAGGCAACTCTGTTTTGAAGACAAGTAGAAGAAGAAGACATTTGGTTGTTTCTTCTTCCTAGAGTCCTGAGAAAGAAGCTGTACTGGATCAGAACTGAAGAAATCCTTAAGCTAAAAGAGGATCCTTAGAACCTGGATAGGCAAGGGGCTACCAGTCTGTATTTATCATTCATTTTACTAGGAGAAATTTAAGTGGCAATACATATTGTCATTCTTTCTCATTTAGATAAAACTTGTATTTCTTCTGTCAAAACTAACAGTTTTAAAACAAATGTTGAACATCACCTTCAAAAGAACTGTAGGAGCTTTTAATTCTGTAAGCAAATAAAGCACATTTGACAACAGCTGCAACAAAGGAAAGTGAGCTGAGTATGTTCTCAAAGTTTGTTCAGAGTTCAAATAACCTTGTCAGTGGCTTTCAAGTATCACGTTGTATTGCACAACATCAGGAACCACTTTCTGATGGATATTAAGGCAGCCATGCTTTCTGCCAACAGCTTGTTCAAAGGCTTTTTGAACAAAACACACAAACCAAAAAGTTCTGGGGATTTAATTGCTGCACTGCAAGAGAAATACAATCAACCTGGGAAGGAGAAAAAGGCAAAAACTAATGGAATTTAAGGTATAAAATACAAGTATATTCTTACTGCTTTCAAAAGAAAATAGTAATAGAAGTGCTAAAAGATTTAAAAAGAAGAAAATTCAAATCATGAGGCTGGTCAGAAACATTCCAATACAACAATTTGTTTTTAAAAGATGACAATAATACAAAATATAACAAACTGCATGGGTTCAATATGTTAAATTGGTGATTGGCAGCTGAGATCACGTTCTTCTAATCACAGGGTTGTGAAGAGATTGTGTTCGTAGTTTAAGAAGATTATCTTGCAATAGCTGAGTAGATGATTCCTTTTTAAAAAAAAACTCAGCCTTAGAAACTAAAGACAGTAGAAAACTTCTAGCAGATATAACATCTGACAAGAGGTCTGCTTCAAAGCGGAATTTTTTTTGAAGATGAGGGGGAATTTTCTTTCCATGATGTAATGGCAAAGCAGAAAACTCAGCTACTGAGTTGGATGCTGATGGCCACACCATAAAAACTGCCCTAAATGTCTAAATTCTATCCAGGGTAGTTATTCAAATTCAGATAGATAAAAAATAAAAACCAAAATACCTACAATGCATGTAGACTCACAGAATTAAAACTAAATGCTTCACATTCCAGTGTTCAACAATCAAGTCTGAGGTAGAGGTTTTTGCACTGCTCTACAGCATGCTATGAAAAATTAAACGTGTTCACGTCAGTCATGAGCCAGAAAATAATGACAAAGAAAATACTGGGGTTAAACCCCATTTTCCCACATTCTAAGCACCTCCTGAACAAGGAGTTGTGCAAATCCCATTAGTTCATCCCAGTGATAATAAAAAATGGAAAAATTTAGAATACAAAAAGAAGTTTATTCAAAGCCTATCAGAGTTGATGCCTTTTTGTAAGATTTTTCAGGGAGAAAAGATACTGGAAGAAGAGAATCCAAACAGGCAGGTAACAGTAAATTATTCGTAAACATTAAATGTTGGCATTTTCTTAGATTTTTTTGTGTTTTCCTTCAGGTCTGTGTCGCCTAACCATTGAGGGGTGTGCACTGGGTGTAGTTTTTAAACCTCCCTGTCTTGGGTTGCAATATGTAACCAAAAATGTTTATTCTATTTTCATCTGTTGAAATCGGTTGGAAGATATTTTTATTCCTTGTAACTCCAGGGGGAAAGAGGGCGGGTGCCTTCTGTTAATGGGTCAGTTGTTAAAACCAGATGGGGCAGTGCTTCCTTATCTCGTCCTCCACCCATCCTCCTCCAAGGGGATATCACCTGGGAATGAGCCATTTAAGGCTCTCCTTGTGACCGATAACATCACATCACCCCATTGGGAAATGCTCCACTCAGTGGGAGGAGCCAAAGCCTCTCTACCTGCATAAAACCAGCAACTCAGAACACCAGAGCAGCTGGTTTTTCCACTGGATTCCCAGAGGAAGACTGGACCCTTCTACAGGATCACTTCTACTCCAACGGAGCCACATCTGCCACTCCAGGAGGACTTATTTTGGACTGCTCCCCACACCCTGACCCACAGGGTGTCAGGTCGTATTCTGACCCTGTCAGAGTTTCTGGGATTATTTGTTTGTTGTTGTTTTTTTCTCTGTACCACTACCTTTGTAGTTTGTAATATTCTTAGTAAAGAACTGGTATTCCTATTCCCGTATCTTTTGTCTGAAAGCCCCATAATTTCAAAATTATAGCAATTTGGAGGTGGGGGGTTTACATTCTCTATTCCAAGGGAGGCTCTGGTTTCCCCTGGCAGTCACCTGTCTTCTAAACCAAGACACTCCCCTTACAAACCAGGTGAGTGTTGTAGCTGCAGCCTTTAAGCACCTGTCTGTGCAGAGGTGACCTGGCATCACTAGAGGCACACCTCTGAGCCAGCCAGACCTAGGCCAAGATTAGCACTCTGGCAGTCAGAGTCAGTCCTGAGTAGGGACTCACTGGCCTGCAAAAACGCACAGAGATGTGTTCTTCAACTCCAAGTTACTGGACACCTCCAACAGTTTATATGAACGTCCTAGAAGGAATGCTGACATGACCCTTCTTGGCCTTCCAAGCACCTTTAGTTACAAAACAAACCCAACCCAGCAGTTCCTGCACACATGCTTTGGAAAAGTATCTAGCACCTGCATCAGTTACATCCAGTTTCTGATGCTTCACAGAAAGAAAATAATCAGGTTGTGGTATTTGTATTCTGAAATTCCCATTAAATTCCACCCAGGTTTGGCCAGCTCATAAACTGCTAAATCGTCTTGTTTCTTCTTTCCAGAGACAATAATAAATAACTGCATGTTCTACTTCTGTCACCCTCCATTTCCTACCCTTCTGTAATAGCTCTAGCAAATATAAACACATGTGGATACTGTTCATTTTTAAGAGAAAAAGGCTGCACCGTTATCTAATAAAATGCCATATATGCATTTAAATTTATATATGTAGTCATGAGTTATTGCACCAACTAGTTTTCAGAATTTTAAGATTTAAAAACTGGTCTGATTCTATTTAACCTTAATTATTGAAAATAAGATTCGGCAGCATTATTTGAACAAAAACTCCTCCCTCCCTGCCACTACATTTCCTTTCTCTGCACTTGTGCACCTCTGGCATCAAGGCAGCAGCACAAAACAAAGACCTACCGGGTTTGCGGAGTCTTTTACTGGCAGTTAAATACCACAGGAGACTGGGCAGGGATCTACACAGAGTTCCCTACAAGCCTGGTGGTGTTCAGGAAGTGTTTGGACAACTCTTAGGTTTAACTTTTAGGTGGCCCTTTGTGGGGTCACAACTTGGACCCAGTGATCCTCGTGGGTCCCTTCCAACTCAGGATATTCTGTGATTCCATGATTCTACCAAGACCAGCTAATTTTAAAAAATCCTATTAAAGTATCATATAGTCTGTCTCAGTATTTGTGTGCTGTGCAAAGCAGAACAGTAGAAAAGATGTTGCTCTTGCAAAGATTAAAAAAACACAGATGAAAAGCTTAGATATAAACCCCATAATGCTTAATTTGAACCATATTTAAAATGCCATACACTAAGTCACTGGTGCTCATTGTCAAAATAGCAATTATGGGCTGGATTTAATGAATGCCACAAACACTTCCTAACTGGAATAAATGTATCCAAGTAACAGAAAATTCAGAAGCAATGTAAAGGAGAAGTTTTGTGCTGTGAACCACAACATTCTAGGTCACTGAAATCCTTGATGTTACAGAACTGTTGTTTAAAAGTAATACTAGCATTCATGATGCACATATTTTAAGCTGAAAAATTCCATGAAAAAAAATTAGAACAGGCCAACAAAAACCCGTTTATAAATAAAACATTTTAATAAGTTTGAAAAGTACGAATAGAAGTTCAGGACATTTTTTCCCTCCTTATCAGACTCCTACATTTCCATTCAAGCAGCTGACATTGATTTTTCCCATTTGTGCATAGCACCACATAATTCTGCTGGATGGAACCCTGACAGATGGGATCCTGTTTTGTTTCACATAACTGAATGGATAAAATGTCAGGAACACATTAAAGACATGACAACATAATTCCGCTATTAATAACTTACTTTTCAAAACATCATTTGAATCGAGACGTTTCCAGGTTTAAAATTTATTAGTGTGATAAGATTATTTAAGGTCATTTTTTTTTTCCTTCCCAGCAATGGAATTTTACTCTTTAAAATTTCTGAAGTGTTCACATGGATATTTGCTTTCATCCCCACCCTATCACAGATGCTCTTCTGTAACATCATGGTAGCCTTGTACGTGAGAGGAGATGGAAATGCTTTACTCTGCATCCCCTGCTCCCCTTTACAGACGTCACTTAGCATTGCTAAACAAACGAAAGCTCACGATGGTGCAGTTTGTGAGTTTTTATGTAAGATGAGAAACAAACGGACATTATCCCTGCCAAGATACTGCCAAGCTGAGTTTTCTACCACAAGATTTCCCAACTCTACAACCAAAAAAATCTGTAATGTTTTTTTGCATGCTCCAAGCTCATCTCTGATTGCAGCAACCTGCTTTAATGCAGTATAAATCAATTTTAACATCTGTTTGAAAGACCTGATTAAGGCTTAATGAAATTATTTGCCTTGTAATCTACGCTGTATATATTATTAAGAGCAGGATGAATTTTAGAATGAAAACAAGCAATTTAAATAAGGAATTTAAACACTGGTGCACCAAAGGTAGAAGACTCATGTACCTTACGAAGTTAGATGAAATTCTCTTTATATTCTTAAGAAGTACATGAATCAAAAAGCATTTGAAAGATATTCCTGTTCATTTAGTCATTAACCACCTTGGCATTTCAAACTAGGACTTTTCCTCTGAAAAGGAAATGCTTCAAGTTCTATGGGTCTGTAATTTATCTCAGAAATGAACAGATTAAAAGCAGATATTGCCAAACTTAACAAAGAGATGTCAAGGCACCCTGGAAAAAAAGAAAAAACGGGGTAGGAAGAGAAATAAAAAAGCAAGAAAATTATTTTCCTCTCAGAGGTGCAAGCTCCTATTCAGAAAGCAGCTACTGTAGTCCAGTGGAAGGTGTCCCTGCCAATGGCAGGGTGTTGGAGCCAAACAGTCTTTAAGGTCCCTTCCAGTCTGAACCCTTTAGTGATTCTGCTCAGGGGCTCAATCATTATACAACAGATATAATATTGTCCTTGTCAAAGATGACATTCAAAGCATTTTCTATGGATATGACATTTAAATATTTAAATAATTTGTGTTCAAAACCCTGCAGCTAACAACTTTGTGTACAGCATTTATCACCAAAGTACCTTGCTGCTGCTCCTCCTCTTCTTCACTTGATGAAGCCAAATATGCTTGAAAATCCATGTCAAGAAGCTCCTCTTTGTTAAAAGTTCTGCTGAGTGATGTTACTCGCTCGTGATCTGTCTCATCCCATGTGATATCTACCTTAAAAATAAGAATGCCACTTGTAGAAGCTGGAAGACTAAAACTAAACACTGTGACACTGTCTTTTTAGGGAAAATTATTTTATACCTTCCATTCAAGGCACAGTATAAACCTGTTAGTCATGCTCTCTTCAACAACTCACCATAATAACCATTTAGTAACGTGAGCTTAATTATAACATTTTGGAATTTATTCTACAGTCAGTTTCAATGAGCTTCAGCTACAAGAAGAACTGAAGAAATCTCCTCATGCACTGAATGGTTCTGTAACAGCAGGTCCCACATCACAAAACCTCTCTAAGCCAAATTTCCTTTGTGGCAGCAGATACTGGTGTCGAAGCAGCCACCAA
>WEIT01040310.1:0-15919 GCA_013389985.1 Dryoscopus gambensis | reverse complement strand
AAAAAAAAAAACAAACAACCTAAAAATCGGGTAAATAGATTTTTTTCCCCTCTCATTTTCCCTTTTTTTGGTATCCAGTGAAAGACAGGAGAAATAATTAATGCAATGCTGGACCTGAATTCAGTCCAATGTAGCTACCATAAAACAGCAGATCATATCAGGACAAGGATTCACCACGTCCAGCATTCTTGCTCCAACAGTCATGTGTATGAGGGACTGGCATGCCTTTCCCCTGGCATGCTCTTGCAGCAGTAAGAGCCCGAGGGACCACCTGAGATGAAGGCTCCAGACTTCTGTGTTCAATAGAGAAAATGGGGCTGACCACAGTCCTTTTAAGATTCTAATTACACTGCTGGCTCCTGAAACATCTTGCGGCAATGAGTTCCACAATTTAATTACAGGCGTGATATGACAAAGTATTTCCTTTGTTTATTCCAAAACTGCTGCATGAAACTTGCATTGAGGGCTCTCTAGATTCTGCATTGTGAGAAATAATGAACAGCTGAACAGTTTACCATACATCTAAGATAAAGACCAAATTATCATTCTTCAAACAACTTGAGTTATCTAGTTTCTCATCAGGATCTCTAAGAACAGAATACTCTCAAAAAATAGATAAACATACGGAAAATGTATTTGTATGAAAATCACAGTATCTTAGAAGGAGAGAGGGAGGGAAATTATAGCAGCTTTTTGTCCATGGTTTGGGCTTCTTTTTGTTTTATATTGACTAAGGAAGCCTTGCTTTTAACCATTTGTACAGGCAAATTTTAAATTATTTAGTTGTGGGAATATTCTAAGATATATATATTTTTAAAGAGTATTCTGTTAGTGTAAGAGTAGCATTATTCCTGAAAGTACAAAGTTCATAACATATATGATTACAAATTCCTTTTGCAATCTGCGTAATGCCTTATTCACTCCATGATATTTAAGGGCACTTATGGAGGGAATGTAAGTGTTATTACAGTGAGTGACATACCATATGGCAAGTAGGATCAGCTGCAGCTTTGCACATTGTTGTCATTTTTCCCCTCATGCTACAGTTTTGCATGATGTAATGTTTTTCTGTGGCTGTTCAACAGTCTACCATTTAAGCCTGCCCTATTATAAAATGCCATTTTAAGGAGTTGCAGCTGAACCTGCTCACCACAAGTCTGCATTTATTTCACAGATGTCTATCACACTGTCATCCCACAGGTGCACTGCAACTTTAAAATTTTCCTGGGCCTCATCTTGTGATGTAAGAAAAATGTGTTATGCAAGATCAAGAAATGGCAGCCAAAAAAGTAAATGC
Organism: Dryoscopus gambensis; assembly: GCA_013389985.1. Classification (NCBI taxonomy): domain Eukaryota; kingdom Metazoa; phylum Chordata; class Aves; order Passeriformes; family Malaconotidae; genus Dryoscopus; species Dryoscopus gambensis. The sequence goes on along the minus strand of WEIT01040310.1, from coordinate 14,622 downwards.
TGCTAAACATCATTTTAAAATACAACTCAGGCATTCAAATGCAAGTAACCTTAGAGGGTGATAATATTTGCGCTCTCAGCTAAATGCACAAATGATAGTGGGAGGGCGAGGTCCTGAAAAGTAAAAGCCCTCTCCAGGGTACAAGTAAGAAATTGAAATGAGACGTTGGGTGGGTGGGGGGAGAGGGCACTGTCCATTCATATAGGAGAAATTTGGGGTTTTTCTATGCTTCTGCTCAACTGTCATCAATGAAAATTTTGAAAAATTGAATTCATCTGGAGTTTATTTTCTGACTTAAGTGGAATTACAGCTCTTTAAATGTAGTCCTGTTGCTCCATTCTCAAAGAGTATCAGAAAAGAAGCAATGTCAAATGTATATGCAGAAGAAAAAGGAAGAAAATACAATAAATATTAAGTATAATCACACATTTAAGGAAACACTTGACTGTTTCTTCAAAGTTCAAACAACTATGAAGAACATTCTCTCTTCACTTCATTTCACTACACTTCATCTCACCCTTCCTTTTTTCTCCTCAACATCCCATGCCTTTTTCCCTATCTGCAAGTCATCAGCAATGTTGTGATCTAAGATTCCATTTCAAGGTCAAACTCTGCTGTATGTCTACATGAACCATCCCTTTAATTCAGTTAGGCTGTTGACATACACAAGGACACTGGGTGGAAGACGATGAAAAAAATAACTAAGGAAATATTTTTTTTCAGTGGGAAGTGCCACTGGTCCAAAAAACCAAGATTTTCAAATCTCAGTTTGAATTTTAGATCTCCGTTAGAAAACTAGTTTTATTTATGCACCAAACAGGAAAACTGTAAAGGAAAACAAGTAATTAACTCTTCAATAATGAAGTACTTAAAAAACCACTTTTCTGAATTAGAACAGCAGTGTTAATAGAAATATTTTCAGTGTGCAATCATATAGAATTACAACCCAGTGTCATTTCTAAGTCAAATAAAACTTCTTGGGTTTGACATTTTTAAAGTTAAAGACTGGGTAAATGTGACTATAACAAAAGTTAAACTAGAATGTAAAGGAAAGGGTAAAATTAAATTACAAATGCACTTTAAATTAAATATATCACCATAGCTTTTTCATAATTTTGGATTATATGTCATTATAGTTGAATACATTCAATCCTATATTCTCATTTCATAGTACTTTTGGTGCCAGCACTGAGATACAATAAAAATAATGCCTTGTTTGTTCTTAAATTAATTGAGAGTAGATATGCTCTGATGATTTTGGTAAATTCTTCTCTGATTAATCATTTTGAAATTGCAACAAGAAAACAAGGCTTTGTAGGCAAAATAATAGAAAACGCTGAAATTGGTTTAGAACAGCAATTGAAGTTACTGTTTCGTAGCAAGGCCTTTACTCCTTGCTTTACCTTGCTTGTTTTTATCAGGACTGGAAGACAACATAGATTAGTAACAAAAAGCTCTGCAACAAGGAAAGTTAAGAATCCAACTCCCTCTTTAATATGTGCATTTCATGTCTTATTTAATTTACTTTAAGTACTGATTTACCAGATATTTTCTGACTCTTGGTTAATAACTAGAAAGGAAAACCAAAATATCTTAAAATACATATCTTTGTTTTTCTATGCAACAACAAATATGATTATTAGAATCTTTCTTGACAATAGTGCCATTTCTCTAATTAAGTACCCACAGTAAATTTCACTGATGTCAAACAAACACCTAAGGCCTATTCTTTTTTTCCACTTGGAAATCTGAAAGTCTGCTAAAAAAAAGGTTTCTAGAGAAAACAGTCTTTACTTATAATTCTGTTAATTTTGTTCAGTTATTGCCACTTGCTTCTTGCGGTGTTGTATTTTCCCACTCCTTTACTTGCTAAATTGCCTACCCTCCCCACGTTATCCTCCCGCCCCCACCCCATTCTTAGCCACTCCCTTGGGTTCTCCCCATTTGTTCTGTACCCTAATCCCGCCCATGTGCCGCCCCTGCGGCCTGAGACCATTAGTCCACATGCTCTCTCTGCCCCCCTCATCCCCACATAAAACCCAGTCCCATGCCATGTGACTTCCTCTCTCTGCCTTGGGGTATCAGTCTGTGCTGGTTCTCTCTACCTTGGGGTCACCATGTGAATAAAGATCCTCTGCGGTCCCAGCGCGGGGAGCCCTCTCACCTCCTTTATTGCCGCCGTGTTGTGGAGCTGACAGCTAGCAGGAGCCATGCAGGGCCAAAAGCCCCGCTGCACTCTCTGGGAAGGTCTGCGGCTTGCCACACCATCGCACAGAAACTACAAACCGCAACAGCTTATTTTATATGCTTTCATATTAATTTCCTATTGAAGGATTTGCATTTAAATAACAACAGCTGCAAGATTTATGGCTTAAAATATTGGCAAAAATATAATAGAAAGGTACTGAAAAGTCTATTGCAATTGAACGACATTGGTTTAAAATTGTACTTTTCTCTTAAAGATTTTAATTCCACTGGTGATGTTACTTGTTATTTATACAGGAAACAAAACCAGTTCCTCTTTACAAGCTCTGCTTTCACATTTATAATACCAGCTGTAGATACTGTCCGAGCTGAGACAGAAGAGGGTAATTCTTTTGTTCACTCTGATTCTGTGATTCAGTTAAATTTAGGTAAGTTGGCAAACAAGGAAAAAGAGAGCTATAGAATGAAAAAAAAGTAAATGTGATTCTATAGAAAACAAAGTTTAAAAAAGAAATTGATGATAGCAGGTTACTGGAATAAAACAAATATACTGCAATATCCCAGAAAACTCTATTTTTCGTTTTGTTTCACTGCTTTCAAAAGTAGTTTCTTCTCTTTGTAAATGATCATTAATTGTCCTGGGGTGCAGCGTGGGATGTGCCTGGGAGCTTGTATTCTATCACCATCTGTTGAGACCAGGTGTGGCCATGCTCCTGTGAATGGGTCCATGAATGCCTCCTGCATGACTCACAGATAACTCGCTCCTGGACTATCTCCTGTTAATGGCCCATCAGCGCCCTGCCCATGACTCATCCTCCCATTGTGAGATGTCCCACCCAGAGGGAGGAACCAGGCATTCCATGCTCAATATAAGCTGAGATCTCAAACACCAGAGCAGCCCGCTTCAAATGGATTTCCTGGAGGAGCAGCTTTCTTCTCTACTGGAAATTCCAGAGGAAAATTACATCCTTCTACAGGATCACTGCTTCAACAGGACTACACCTACCACCACAGGAGGACTGCAGCCACCGTTTAATCGGACTGCTACCAACTCTCTGACCAACAGGGTGTCAGGTTGTATTCTTCTGACTCTGTCAGTGGTTTTGTTTTTGTTTTGTTTTGTTTTGTACTATTGCATTTGTTCTTGTTCAAACTTCCTAGTAAAGAACTGTTATTCCTATTCCCATTTTTCTTTCCCTGAGAGCCCCTTAATTTCAAAATTCTAATAATTCGGAGGGAGGGGGTTTACAGTTTCCATTTCAAGGGAGGCTCCTGCCTCCCTTAAGCTGACACCTGTCTTTTCAAACCAAGACATTAATAAACAGGTCTCATAATGTTTCAATTTCTATTAAAAATAAATTGGATCAAGAATATAACTTTTCTAGTAAATTTCTACTAGTGAGCAGTTTCTTGTTCATATTTTCTTAGTATTAACTGAATTGCTGGAAATCCAGGTATGGTCATTTAACAACAATTATACATGGAAAATTACACTCCTCAGTGTATAAGAAAGTTTAGCAATTTTGGAATGAGAACTTTAATGAAGATTATCTTCCAACAGTAATTATGGCAAACACAATAAATAGTAACACTTAAATGCAGACAAATGCCGCTATTACTGAAAATGTAGTCTTGTATTTTTTGATGAGCAGTGGGAAGAGTAAAATCAGAAAATAAATCAGCAAATAGGAAGAGCTAATACAAAACAGAATGGGAGATGAATAAGACGATACAACAATATCATGATGGATGTGGGAAAGACTTCATCACATAAAAATACTCCTAATTATTGAAAATACTAACTAGATTAAGTAATTCAACACTTAATAGAGATATATGACAGTCATATGGAACCATCTATGGAGTCATAAAATCATCTGGAGATAAGCTCCTATGCAGTGAGTTGATGTGCATAGACAAAGGAAAGGAGATGCTTTTGCTTGTATTTTTCAACTACAGATGATCTTCAATAGCTTTTGGGGCTTGTAAAGAAATAAAATGATAAAAGGTACAAGGAAAAAAGTCAAATATTTATCACTGATGTGACAAAACTTTACAAAAAAGGCATCATATTTCAGGAAATTTTTAAAAAACTTGTATTAATTCAATGTTAGTTAGAATTAAAAGCTGTTCTAAATTAAGAATTCCTTGTAAAAACAGAATAAATGTTTTTATCATCTAGAATTCTTTTTTATAGCAGGTCTAATAATAAATGAGAAAGACATTTAAGCAGGCTGAAAAATTATTAAATTAATGGTAATTTTCTATATTTTGTATCACAAAAGAAAAAATTGAAACCCTTTTCTTTAAAGAGTACTTTATGTCATGTGTGTAGTTTCCATTTAGTAATAGTATTTGTCAGTCCACAATGCTTATGTGTAGAACATCAAACATATTGCATAAATTCTCATGTTCATTCATCATGATTGGTCTTACAATTACCTCCAGTTGTAGAAATGCCAATAATTTAAACTCAAGTTTTTGCTGCTAGTTTGCCTTTGAAAAGATCAAGCTATTACAATTCTATCTTTCTAAAATAGAACTACTTCTTTGCAGTGAAAAGATTAAGGAACCTGTTACTCCATCTGCAAAAGGATTTAGATTCCACAGCAAAGAAATCTAACAAATCTGGGCAAACTGCTCAAACAGCTGACAGAGTGAACCATTGAAATGGCTCAGACTCCAGGGTTTGAAATTCTTCTTTGGCTGTACATTGTCTCAACATGTTATAGAGAAATGTAGAGCTCCTCTCTCTCACGGCTTGAGTTGGGATAAGGAGTAAATAAATGTTCTTTATAGCACTCTTCATCTCAGGAATTTTGTGCAACTCGTAAGTAATTAAAAAAAGACATATCACAAAAACTGAATCTTAAATATTTTACAACTTCATAAGATAGAAGGGAGGAAAATAGAACAACCTTCTCTAATAGGATTCTGTAATACATTTTCTGTAAAGATGTATTATTCATTTTTCCAAATAATGCAGAATAGAAAGTATTTTGGACCAGAATATGTTTCTGTATCCAAATGTCTAGAATGTTCTGCTCTGGGTTGAGAAGTCCCAGATAATTCCAGACAGTGCCTGCATCTAATACTCAGCACTAATTGTACTCACCTGTATAATGTGTTAATTTACTCAGGCTGTTACTAGGATATACTGTCATTTCCTCTCCTCTTGACTGAGTATCTAAAAGGATTTTGCATTAAAAACTTCTTACTTCTGGATAAAAGCAACAGTCACAAGGAAGTTCAGGCCTGACCTCAGTGTCAATGTGCTCAGTGCTAGAAAGTCAGGGTATGCCCACCTTCAACTACTCAAAGAACCTGTGAAGCAGATTTGCATGAATTTAAAGAATTGTGAATACGGACTAAGGCACTTAGTGCCTTATATCACTGGGTGCATTTAAATTCCTTCCTCCTTTTTGATACCTAGTTACTTCTTGCTCTCCCCAAGTAGATGCTTGTTTCAGACTGGTAATCTGTGAAAAAAAATCTGGGCCAGAACTCAATGAGGAAAACTAATAGGAAAATGCACAGCAAAAACGACAGAACATCAGTTTTAATTAGTTATCTTCTTGTAATTTTGTCTGATGTCCAAAAAGTAACTGTAGAAGTATTACTTCTTTATTTACCTAAATAATAACATAAAAATATCATTAAAAAATCTATTAGTGATATTCTATTATGTCTTATAACTGAAGTAATTGTTACTCTACAACACATCTACTGTGCTACTAGACATTAAGCAAGCATTAGCAAAACCAGAGACATTTCATTGGAATGGAACTGTGTTATAGGCTGATTATATTTTTTTTTTTAATCTGCAGTGAATCTTTCAGCCTAATAACAGCAATGACTACGTTCCAAATTCTTACTGGCCCTGAAAGATGTCACAAGAATTTTTCAGTGAAAGTCTCTTACCACTTTATCCCCCAGCACCAGACTCCAGCAGCCTTGCTCTCAATTTTGGTGACCTACTGCTGCATGAGAAAAACTCCGACCACCTTTTAAAAAAAATCCCACTGCTGACCTTAGCTACAGCTTTTCAGTACACCAGTTTCTGCTTATGCATTGCACCTACCACAGGCAACTTTTCTCTGATGGAGCTTCTTTCCCAGTATACAGTCTTCTCCAACTTACCCTCATGGGAACTTCTCTCTGTACTCTAATCTCCACATAGCCAGGGAATACATCACTGTTGCTAAAATTTTTTGGATGCACTGGTTAGTTCCATGCGTGGCATTAGCTCCATCCCATCCCTGCTGGCATTCCTTCTATATTCTTTGCAGTTTAAACTGTAATGATAATTTTTTCACTTCCTCCCCTCCTGTTTTCTACCACATGATAATAATAAGCGTCCATCAGTGGTGCTGAAGTTACCTTTGGATAAAGAAGAAGTGTCCTTTTTATTAAATAAGCTTCAGCTGCAGCACAGACCAAAATATGTGTTCATCCATTGAAATGGAGTCACCAGCTTCACAGGATTGCTTAAATGGACAAATTATATTAATTACTGCATAAAAATTTTTGGTCAGGTTGTACCCGAAATGCATCAACCATAAAAATGTCAGCTGTGATAGTAAAATAATACATTCAGTTCAGGGTGCTGTTTTACTTCCACATTGCCTTTTGGCTAACAAATACTGCTGTACCATTCTTATACGTTTTGCTTGCAGAAATATTTCAGAAATTTAGCGTTAGCGGTTTCTTTACTTCTCTTGTCTTCCTTGAGAAAAAGTTTGCAGAGAAGAACACTGGGTATAGAAGAACTTTCCAATATCTTTCCAGTGTGTTTTACCCTAAGACAAAACAGGTTGATGAAATAATAGCTGCTTGTTCATCACTGAGAGCAAAGGGAAAAGTTTTTTGGTGTTTTTTTTTTAATTTTCATTCTTTGGAATGGTATCCAGAGGACCACTGAAATTTGAAGATTGGAGATAGGATTCTCTGCCCTCTAATGTGAAGGATGCAACAGAGGTCTGAAACCAGAGTGAAATTCCCAAACACAGGCACATGAATAATTGAATAACAATCTGTTTGGAGAATACTGAAGAAAAGACATTCTTCAGGAAAAAAGGAAAAAAAAGGAGAAAAAAAAAAGAAAAAAAAAGAGGACAATTGAATTTCATTTTTTATGACAACATTTAAAGAAAAATTTTCATAGAATCATAGAAATCAGTACAAATCCCCAAACGCTTTTTAAGACAAAAATATTGAATTTTATTGTGGGTTTATCTTGACTGGCTGCCAGGTGCCCACACAACCTCTTTCTGACTTCCTCTCCTCAGGAGGACAGGGGAGAAAATAAGATGAAAAATCTCATGGGTTGAGATGAAGACACGATTATTCATCTATTACCACCACAGCCAACACAGATTTTACCTAAGGAAGTTTAATTTATTGCCAATTAAAAATAGACTCAGTTACTCAGAAACAAAACCAAAACCAATCCCCCTCCCTTCCACTCCCCTTTTTTTCCCAGGTTCAAATTTCCTTCTTCATTCCTGACTATTGGACCTCCTCTTCATGCTGAGCATGAGGATGGGGAATGGAAAGGTGAGGTCAGCCCATAGTAGCTCCTGTGTGTCACTCCTTTCTTCTGCTTTTTCCTCTGCTCTAGTGTCACTTTCCACCAGTTTTAGCTTCCTCCACGGCACACCCACCTGCTCTGCCACAGAGTCCTCCACTGGCTATGATGCGAATCTCCTCTTGCCTGTGGCCCTCCACAGGCTGCAGGGGCACAGCTGCCTCACCATGGTCTTCACAAGGGGCTGCAGGGGAATCTCAGCTCCAGTGTCTGGAGCAGCTCCTTCTCCTCCTTTTGCACTGAGCTGGGTGTCTGCAGGGCTGTTCCTCTCACATGTTTTCACTCCTCTCACACAACTGCTGTGCAACACTTTTTACCCTTTCTTAAACACGTCTTCCCCAAGGTGCCACAGAGCCTTTTGGCTGCAGGGCCCAGCCGAGCCCTGTGTGGGTGGGTTGGAGCCACCTGGATCCAGCTGTGTCGGGCCTGGGGCAGCCCTGGACACTCCTCACAGAGATCCCTGGAGCCCCCTCTGCCTGCAACTGGACACCGAATACATTGATTCATATAGAAAGCAATTTTAGTTTAATTTGGTTTACTTATAAAACAAAGCAAATAAATCTTAATACTTTCTCCTGCTGTATGCTGCAATCACGAAATCTAATCAATTTAATTAAAAGAGACATTTTCTCAGAAATTCTATTGATTTGGATGAACTCCCATTTCTCCGTGAAGTACTATTCTTATTAAAACCAGCCAATTATTAGTAATGTATTAAGCCAACCTCTGCAGGCTAACTAAGCTTCTTTAATAACAGAAAAAGCTTATAAAACAATCTGCCACAGAAATTTAAAAATTGAAATGAACACCAGAATTTTCATGCGAATTTTCATATTTACATGCAGTTGAGGGAGACACTGTGTTGGTTTTAGCTGGAGTAGTTAACTTCCTTCCCAGTGGCTGGTATGGGGTTATGTTTGGATTTGTGCGGAACACAGAGTTGATAATACAGAGATGTTTTTGTTATTGCTGGGCAGGGCTTACACAGAGCCAAAGCCTTTTCTGCTGGCAAGGGGGCGGGGGGTGCCTGGGATGCTGGGAGGAAACACAGCCAGGACAGGTGACCCCAGCTGACCAAAGGGACATTTCAGACCATGTGTCATCGTGCTCAGTATGGTGGCCCATAGTATATTCAGTGATTACATCCTACCTACATTAATACAGGAAATTACTCGTGAAAGTAGAAAGAACTTTTTTCCACTGTTCAGAGAGCCAAGTGCTAGGTTGTCAATTTTGATGATGTTGCTAGAGGAAGGCAAAAATGAGAAATGCCTTGGGTTTGGGGTTCTGAAAGTAATAATTACTGGGCTTTGGGTGCAACAGTATTTCCCACCGTGTCCCCTGTCTGAATAAATGACATTCTCATGCACAGCCCTTGAAAAGGCACATGGAGAACTGGGTCCTGTGGCTCTCTCTGTAAGAGCATGCCTTTAAGGAAGAGAGGATAAAAGGCTCTTTGACTTTGAAAAATAAAGATAAAATAACAATAGTACATATTATAATTAATAATGATCACTTTCAGAATACCTTGCAGCTTCAAAGCACTATGAAACCATCAAGTAATTAATGTTTACTTAGTGAAATTAACATAATTCAATATGCAAAGATGCTGAAACAACAGACGATTTTTAAAACACACAAGCTAAATACCTGAGCCCACCTGAGACACTGCACAACTTTGTAGTCAGGTTCTACACTATCCTTGATGTGCTATGTAAGATGAGTGTCCAACAGCAGCAGAGTAGACCAGTGGAATAAATCATCTGAAAAAAAATAAAGTCTCAAATGCAATCCAGGCTTTAGATGGTTCTCCAGAGGGTCAAAATCACACACCTTGATGTTCAAGCTACTCATGCTACTAATAGATAGGAAAGAATTGACCAAATAGAGGTTGAGCTTCTGTCTTTTTTTTTCTTGTAGGCAGCATTTTATTGCTAATTGATTCTTAACAGCTTATTCACAGCATGATTCTGCATTTTTATACACTTAGAAGTTCCATTGACTTAAACAGGAGTAGTGAGTGCACAAGGAATGGAGAATAGCGCCTTTGAAGTTCAGTATCGTTATTTAGATTTTAGGCATGCCTGGAAACAGCAGTCTAGATTAATAAAATGCTTTGCTTCAATTAGATCTGTGTCTCCTGCATCCCTCCCCAATTCCCTCTGCCCTTGTTTAACATACTCCCTTATCCCTTCACATTATCCAGACAGGTGCTCTCTGCTACCAAAGTGCTGCAGGTTTCATGGAGAAGATTCAGTGTGGGGAGGCATGGCATATACACTGGTTTCTTGGCTGTGATGTATGAAAGGAGAATGTGTGAGTCTGTATATGAGTCCGCTTTGTTCTCCCTGAATATATTGTTTCAGAGATTCTTTAAAAAATATCTCTGAAAAAAATAATCTTAAAAGATGTTTTAAACAGACATGCTCACTTCTCTGTATTGTAAGCACATTTTCACAATCTAGCACAGAAAATGTAAATCAAAGGAGTGTTACTTCTAGCTGATTAATTCTGGGGAAGAGGGAAGACAATATAAAGAAAAAAATATATATTCTTTATTATAGATGAACTCAGATTTATGCCATGATTTTCTCTCATTTTCCACTGTATTAAGTCCCCTCATTTCAGATTTCCTTGAAAGAGACTTAGGAGCATAATGCAATGGCTACTGAAAACTGACATATTCTGCAAAGTGGGGCCAGGAAATTATAAGTTTCACATTGAGTTGAATGGGAAAGTCATAAGGCCCTGCTCCTTCTCCCTGGGGGTATTTTCCTGTTTTATTGTCAGTACTATAATGGGCAATCAGTTCCTGAAATGGTGCCCTGCTGTCTAGATGAAGCATTTATAGGGTTTTTAAGCAGTCCATTTGAACACTGCAGAATAAAAAAAGTCAGCCCTTGTAAGTTCAGATTTTAGGGCCCTCATCCTGAACTGAACCATCAGCAAGCCTCCTGCCCACTTGGAATTCAGAGCAGGATCAGGGTCTTGATTTCCACATTTTCTGCTGCAATTCAGACCTTTATTTATCATAGCTGGAAACAACACTACAAATAAAAATGCTTCTAAAATCCAAGTGTCTGTCCCTTTTAAAAGTAAACTTCCCTAGATTTATGCGCATATATTTACATACTAATCCTCTGAATGGAGAAACAGTTCCTAATGAATTAGGGGATTACTACAAAAATATATAAATCATCACAGATGTTTTCCACGCAGAAACATTTTATTAAAAAAAAAAAGTTCAAAACTCAAAGGAAAAAATTCTTTTTAAGTGCCTAACATCACAAACCAGATCCAAGAAAGAACTGATGGGCCAGGTTCAATATAAGATTTATGCCTAAAATGAAACTAAGAGAATTTAGGGATCGCTTAAGGTTAGTCTAAATTAGGATTTAGAAGCCCACACTTGACTACAGCCCAGATCATTATCTAGGTCATCTCTTTTCAGCACTTGTTAATCCTTACAATACCTGAATCTATAAAATGCCTTCCTGTGAGGCTTAAAGTTTACTACGGCTAAGAGTGGCCATACTTGTTCAGCCCTAGTTACTGAAGATATATGCCCATTGCCCAGTTAAATTTTAGGCTTTATCAGGGGATAGTAAGCCAGTGAGCTATCTACTTCTCCAGAAAAGTCTGAAAATATTGCTGTCTTTTTTTCTTACATCTGCTTATTGCTCAGAACTGTTCTTCACAGAAGCTGGAGGCCTGCTACCAGCCCTGAGCCACCATTAGCCATAAATTTTACAGCAGCCACAGGAAAGGGCATGTTCCACCTGTCTGTGGACGTGGGACCTCCATGAAGAAAGAAGCATGGTATTAGAACACATAGAAAGTTTATGACTGACTCCGTCCTAGTTGTTATGGCATTTAGCAGGAAGAGGTAAATATGATGTTTTTTCACGTCTTTATTCTTAGAACTATTGTCCTCATAAGCAAACAGCATAGGCAATACATTTCAATTTTGACATAGAGAAGTAATATAATTTCTGTCCTACTTAAAGGACAGCCAGAGAACACTTTCTGTGGTCTTTTCTGGTTACAATGGCTTAATTCCAAGAGCCAAAGCAAACATTTTTCAGGAACTGTCCTCACCAAATTGTTGATTGTGTCTCAGATGGTCACAGAGCTTGGTGACTTCGGCCACTGTTGTATGGAGGACACATCAATTGCTTCAAGATTTGAAAATCTCCTTACTAGACCAGTGGTTTAACTGCCAGCCTACAGTTCAGTAAATAGGAAGTGCAATTTCACTTTTCAAAATCATTCCCTTTGGTGTCTATTCCCCCAAGGTGTGTAGGCCCTCAAAATCAGCGTCTCACTCTTTTCATCTGAATTCTTTCACATCAGAACAAGAATTTATTCATGGGAACCAGCTACTTACTCTCAGCTGAGTAACATATATCTGACTTCACCATACCTTTTTCATTCTAGGCTCAATTAACCTTGTCTCACGTAAAATGAAAAAGAAGGATGACAGCATGAGCAGAATGGAATTTTCTATGAAGACTTTTTTTTTTAAGATTAATTGAAAGACTGAGGACATACCTCCATAGATAGATGTTAAGGTGCCTATGGCAACCTATTCCAAATTTCACCTCCCTGGCTATAAGCTGACTCCAGTTCCAAGCCTGGGTGGTAGTATTAACATGGCACCAAGACCAAGGTAACCAGGAATCAGGAAACTCCTGAGAAAAAGAGAGTGTTGGCAACTTTGCAATTTTGAAATGTTTGAGACTGTTTCAGACACTCCCTCAGCCTCAGTGAATAGTTCTATTCAGTAGCAGGTGATTATCCTTAATAGCAGGACCTATGTACACAGACAGAACTAGTAGAGACACCCTACTGTGCATGGTGTTTTGGCAAGCCTCACCAGAGATTTTGGCAGCCTCTCTTCCTCTAAAACGCTACTGTGTTTCTGCATGGTTGCATTCTTCATGCAAACAAATACCAATGCCAACCCTAAGAACATGAAGAACTGATAATAATTATTGTTTTCGCTGCTGGGTAGCAGAGAACAACTGCAACATCAAGAAATATGCTTTCTGAGCATTTTTTTTATATCTATTTCCTTAAGCTTAAGTAATAAAATCCAGTTAGCTGACAACATATTTGAATTGTGTTTTCATTATATGCATGTGCATTTTGAAATGGATTACAATTTTTAATTAAGGCCCCATGTGGTTATCCAAAAAGAGTAATTAGTAGCTTCCAAGAAAAGTTTTATGTTAATGCTTGTGAAATAATGTATTGGACAATTTTAGAACAAAACAAAATAAACTAAATTGTGGAATGTCCTAAATATCGTAACACTTGAGTCAAAACAAAATATTTCTTTTATTCAATTTTTTCTACTCCGATGCCATGTTTGACAAAGTATTTTTAGTAGATACATGTTCATATAATTTCAAAGCTGGAAAATATGTACTTGCTTGGGTTGAAAATATTTCTTTACATTATTTCTAGTAGTCACTTAACCTGGCCTCCTCTGGACTGCTTAGTGAAGTTTTAATTCTCGGAAGAAGGGGAAAATAAGTACCACAAAAAATTGTGATAAAGAAAAAACATGAAAGAGAAAGGAATGTAAACAGAGACATAAAAGGGCAACTGGTTTAACAAACTGGTTAGGAGCAACACAGGAGGCTGGATGGGGCTTTGAGCAACTGGTCTAGGGGAAGGTGGGGTTCCACCTTCAACAGCAGGGGAGTTGGAACCAGATTAACTTTAAGGTTCCTTCCAATCTAAATGATTCTATGATTCTGTTATCATCTATTCACAAGTTAGCAGTGAAAACTATTTCCAAGTTTTGAGGCAATGCTCTATCATTTGCATGAAACATAATACACAGTCTAAAAAATCACTTAGGGTGTCTGCCTGACTTTAACCAGTGTTAACAGCTGTTGGGGTGTGAATAAACAGGGTTTTATTGCTCAGCCACTTGCCTGCAGTCTGCAGCTCTTTGAAACATATTCCCTTTTTGAACCTTGTTGTTCCAAATCACAGAATAATAAGACTTGTTCACAAGAGGAGAAGTCCCCTACCGCTAAAAAGATAAAATGTTCATGGCAAGATGACTCCAAAGAATTTCTCTGAGACACTGACAATTTGGGCTGGCCTGAAGGCTTTGCTCTGTTGAACAAACACAATTCATTCTGTCTTGTGAGGAATGCCACAGTGAGTATGCAGGGAGAAGTGAAGTTTCTGCTGGGTAAGCTAAGGTTCTATCTCCTAGAGTTCTGGGTTGTGATACAGGAACAGTATAGACTGCCAAAAATATATGTGTTAATGACTAGTCTTTAACTTTAAAGATCTCAGCAGCAAATTACTCACCTCAGGCATGACAGTAGCTCCTAACCTCTTGACACTGGCTTGATGTTAGACTGATTAGAGACCTATTGGAGAGAAATGTTATTGCAGAGCTCTGAATTATGCATATTCTAGATGCACCAAGGCTGACAAGGCTGTGTAGGTAGAAGATGTCACTGCTTCTAGATGTGTCTTCATTACTGAAATCCAAACACTAGCTCTTTTTGACTTCAAGTCTTTTGTTTACAAATGAATAATGAGAGCTCTAATTTGATAATTAATTCTTACACCAGGTATTTTTGACTGTGTCTTTTGGTTACTTGTCGTTGGCGTACAGGGGTTTTCTGGTCTAAGGGCCAAGGAAGAAGGATACACAAAAAATTACAGAAGACCTAAGCGATTTATGTTCATTTTTTGGTGATTTTCTCCTACATGTAATCAACGTATATGTGTTTACTTTTTATTACAGTTTTAAATTATTTGGGATAGCAGATGCAAAGCAAAGGAGGATAGATATCATT
>WEIT01040307.1:0-12171 GCA_013389985.1 Dryoscopus gambensis | reverse complement strand
TGCGGCGCCCCGGGGCAAGATGGCGGCTTGCGGGAGCGCGGGAAGATGGCGGCGGGCCGGGCCGGGTTGTCCCGTGGTGGCTGCTGCTGCTGCGGGCTTTCCAGAACAGGCACGCCGCCCTCGTCTTCCTGATGGCCTCCTCGCCACGGCAACATTTGCCCTGCTGGGAAGTTCCAGCTGTCAGGCTGCCTTGCCTGCAGCTGCCCCCCATCTAGCCCTCCCCTTCCACTTTTATCTGCATGTCCTGACAGCTGCTGAGGCCTCTTCCCGACCTACCATGTAAAGCAGAGAAGTGCTAATTGCCCCAGTTTGTAAAGGGTTGAATTAGCTGCAGAGAAGAAAAAGGTATCACAAAGCTCAGTTCATGTCAGATGCAGCTGGTAGATGTGCTCAGTAACATGCCAAAGGTGGCCAGTTCCGCACTCCCTGTGGAAGCCACCAGACCATCCCCACTGGCCAAAGCTGTTCGCAGTCTGAGGAGAGGATCAATGCTAACTGCAAAAAACCTGGACCTCTAACCAGATTTCTTCAGGTTTTTTGGTGCTTTGCAATATAATTCACACCATGAGAATATGTACTCAAATTAGGTAGGTCCTGTGTAGGCCATGTCTGATTGAAAGAGTGAAAAACTCACCTTTGTTTTCCTGGTTTGCTCACTCTGTTGAAAAGACAAGCTGAGTGAGCTAACATGACCCAAATGCAAACTGGTTATTATGCAGTAAAAGTTCCTAAGACCAAAAAACAAACAAACAAACAAAAATCCCTAGACCCCACAAACCAGAAAACAGAGGCCATAGGTTTAGAAGTTCTCTTTTTTTCATGGAATTTTTGTAGAGTTAAGCTGCAGCACTTTCAGTAGACTAAACTAAATAGGAAAAAGTACTAAATAAGGAATATGCACTTCTTCGTAGACAAATATATGTCCAGTACCAAACATACAGTAACTTATTCCAGATGGTGTTGCTGAATGGAGTAACATGACGTGACAATAACATCAGTGTCTTCTATCCAGTTCCTTTATAAACATGTTGTTTTGTTGGGTTTTTTTTACTAAAATACCCATTAGGAAGTCCTTTGGCTCTCCTTTCCTGGCCTTCTTCCAGAGAAATGTCCTGAAGAAGAGGAAGAATTGCTCAGTAAAGCAAGTATCTCAATTCCTAAACCTCCTTGGATGTGCCACACTTTGGTGTTCCATTGCTGTCCTATTGGTGACCCAGAATGTTCTGGGAACATGGTTTGCTTAGACTGGGGCTCATGTTTTTTCCTGTGTTGCTGTTATGAAGACAAATTGCTAAGCAGGGGTTCACATGTAAAAAGCTTGCCACCCCTAAGTGTTGTAGATATATTTTCCTGTGAATGAAGCTCAGAATAATGTTATTAAAACAAATGGTCTTTAATTTAATGAATGGTTTTCAAATACATCAATAACAAAAAGAAAGCAAAGGATAATGGTGGACATGTTACTAAACAAAAGGAAGCAGAGAAGGCAGAGTTACTGAACACTGTCTTTGCATTGGTGTTCACTGGCAAGAGCAGCCCTAACGCATTTCTGACCCAGGAGACCAGGATACAGGAATATTGGAAGGAAGATTTTCCCTTGGTTGAGGAGAACTGGGTTAGAGAACATCTACATAAACTTGACATGTATTAGTCAGTGGTGTCTGATGGGATACATCCATGAGTGCTGAGAGAGCTGGTGGACACCTAGCAGTGGTTGCTCACAATCATCTTTGAAAAGTCTTGGCAGCCAGGAGAGCTCCCAGAAGTGTATAAATCATGGCTGGATATCTCCTGATGCTGTGTGATACAAGTAAAGCCTGTGCAAAGCAACTGTGTGAAGTGGGTCAACATGGAACTACAGAGCTTTTCCAGCAGTGGGAGAATACTTAACTAAAACAAAGTTTAGTGGTCTGTTCTCAATGTGCAATCTTCTCATTCATTGATTCTGTTTTCAATAATATACAGATATTATGCTTAAACTCCCGGCTATTCCTAAGTTACAGGCTAATTATCTGTGCACTGAGAAATACGGAATTTTGGTCAGAGAAGTACCAAGAAAACAGTCTTTTCCTTATTTGCTGGTAGGTGGTATAAAGTCCCTTTACATCTTCTGGAGAAGCAGATGATTATCAAAGCAGGGGAGAGACCTAAGCAGCTATGGAAATGCAGCTAACATTTGTCTATTAGCCATCCACACAGAAATGGTTTCTGACTTTATAGTCCTTCAGCACTGCTTGAATTTTATAACAACACAATCTCAGTTGTTACATAACTTCAGAGATACAACTAATAAGAGTAGTTTTAGGTACAGAAGCATGTAGTGTTCTTTGTATTGTACTTTAAAGATAAACAATATAAGTCCCAGGAAAACAAAGTTAAGAAATTTGCTATGCCAGGTTGAAGCAAAAATTTAATTTTCTGTCTTAAAATGTTAATTCTCTTTTGCTTAACCCTGGTCACTGGAGATGTAAGAAGAATGTAAAATAGAAAGAACTGCATACATTACTAGGCTTCTCCTTGGAAGTCAGCTAATATGCCTGAAATATAGAGAGTCTGCTGTCTGCCTGAGTAGAGAAAAGAGAAAGAAACTATTGAGAAATATATAATTTCTGTATTTTAGTAGATGCTATTGGAATAAAGTGCAACAGTTCTAAGTGTGACTAAACTTCCTACAAAACAGTTCATTGTACAGTTTGTTAGAATTGAGTGTGTGACAACAGCTTCCGAGAATGTCATTCCTGAACATGTGAATTTCAGCTAAATTTCCATTAGCTGAAGTGATTTTTCACTTTTAAAAATGTGAACATCGATAGTGGACAGCATATTTCAGAAATGGTTCAGCAGAACACTAAAATACCCTTTTTAGGTAGATATTGACCCACAACTG
Organism: Dryoscopus gambensis; assembly: GCA_013389985.1. NCBI lineage: Eukaryota > Metazoa > Chordata > Aves > Passeriformes > Malaconotidae > Dryoscopus > Dryoscopus gambensis. Next base: position 9,284 of record WEIT01040307.1, on the reverse strand, counting down.
CACTCCAGAACAGAACTACAGTATTTTCTGGTCACCTGTGCTGTATTTAAGGGTAAAAGGTATTCCAGTTTTCTTGACTGTAGATCTTTGTAGGTCAAGTTAACCATGTCAGTTCATTTTATATGGGCTGGAAAATAGCTGTTAGATAATGCCAGATTTCAGTTCCGGCTGTGCTAGACAGGATGCAGCCTGTTGCCCTAGGAGTCACGGGGCAAAAGTACCTCTAATTAAGAATCTGCTTTGAATCTGTTCGAAAATCTTTTTCAGAAAGTTAAGGTTTCATGTTCAGTTGGTCTGTTAATAATGTCTAGAAAATGTCTTCACTCTCTACATCATTAGACACGCATGTGTCCATGGAGATTTATATTTCAACAGTTGTTTGATTCATATACTCCAGTCTACTTTAAAAGATCCCCACGACTAAACTTGGTAAATACAATAAGTTTCTCATGTGTGAGCAGCTTGACAGCTGTCATACTAAGGCAGTGTGTTAGGGTTAATACTATGAGCTTCAGCAAGTAGAACTTTTGTGGACATCAGAGGTTCGTCATACATGGTCATGTGTTTTATATGTGTGCATACAAGTTTATATATCCATCCTCTTTCCTTCTGCAGTAGGTCCATTGCTTGCTCTTCCTTTTTATACCCCTTATATACCAGTAGGGCAGGGAGTAAAGAGATGTCTTGAACTGATAGACTTGTTTGGGACATGGCCATTTCCTGAGGCAACAGTGGAACCATGGAATAGTATGAGTTTGAAGGGACCCGCAAGGATTATCAAGTCCAACTCTTAAATGAATGGCCTGTACAAGGATCAAACTCACAATCTCAGCTTTATTAGCTACATGCTTAACCAGCTTAGCCAATCTCAAATTAAGATGCGTTCCCTTGAAAACACTGGTTTCTTGAATCCTTTTTCTAACCCAAATCTTTCTAACAAAAGATCCCTTTTTGAGCTTTTGTAGTAAATACACAAGATTATAAGACAAAACTTTATTTAAATGTTTGAATCTAAGGAACAAACTCCTACATTCATAATTATCAGATCCACTTAAGCCACTAAACCCATCATGTTAATATCTAGTTATCCCAGCCTCATTCATGTTTCTTTTCTCTCTAAGATCAGGGATTTTTCTTTGCCTATGAGTGTTAATGTCATTTTGAATTCATTACAAAACTCATTTTGAGGAAGTAAGGAAGGATAATGAAGCTGCACATAACTATATAAGAAGGTGTGAAAACTGCATGGATGCCTGCTTAATCAGGCAAGGAGGTAATGGTCCTCAAGGTTTCTCTCCAGGATTCCAGGACACTAGAAGCCTTACTAAAAATGTAGAATTTAATAAGGGTCATGCTGTGGTGTCATACTCACGTATCATCCAGAATTGCACCCAGCCTGACTTTGGGAAGTTTCTAGCAGTGCTCTTTCTTTACCCAAGTGAAGATATCATTGTTCTTCCTGTGCTGCTGTCAGCCCTGTCTCCCTGCAAAAGTGAAAGCAACATAGCTTTTAAACCATTTTATTAAGGACCTGCTTAAACTAACACAATTAGGTTTTCCTATTGGAGTTGGCACAAGAGCTCACCAAGCCTCTTTCAATCGTTTGCCAGCAGTCCTGGCTAACCAGGGAGGTCCCAGACAACCAGAGGTTGGCCAGTGTGATGCCCATCTCCAAGAAAGGTTGGAAGGAGGATCTGAAAAACTTCAGGCCTGTCAGCCTGACCTCAGTGCTGGGGAAGGTCATGAAGCAGATCAACCTGAGTGCCATCACATGGCACATGTGGGACTATCAGGGCATCAGGACCAGCCAGCATGGGTTTAGGAAAGACAGGTCCTGCTCAACAAGTCTGTGGTCCTTCTGTGATAGAGTGACCTGTTTGAGAGACTGAGTGACCTGGATGAGAGAAAGGCTGTGGATGTTTTTTGTTTAGTGAAGCCTTTGACACTGTCTCCCACAGCATTCTTCTGGGGAAACTGGCTGGTTAGGACAGGTGCACTCTGCACTGGTTAAAAAACTGGCTGGGTGGCGCAGCCCACCTCAAATCCATTGCGAATGGAGTTAAATCCAGTTGAAGAACAGTCACTAGTTGTGCTCTCCAGGGTTCAGTTTTGGGCTCAGTCCTGTTTTATATCTTTATCAGTGGTCAGAATGAGGGGATGGGAGTACACTGTCAGTCAGTTTGCAGATGACACCAAGCTGATCTGCAGGAGAGCAGGGAGGCTCTGCAGAGGGATCTGGACAGGCTGGATTGATTGGCTGAGGCCAATTGTGTGAGGTTAAACAAGGCCAGGGACCAGATCCTTGGTCACAATAGCCCTGTTCAGAGCTGTAGGCTGGAGGAATGTGGCTGGAAATCAGCCCAGAGACGAAGGACCTGGGAGTGCTGGTCGACAGTGGCTGAACATGAGCCAGCCATGTGTCCAAGGTGGCCAAGGGCAATGGCATCCTGGCCTGTATCAGCAATAGTGTGGCCAACAGGACCAGGGCAGTGACTGTCCCTCTGTACTCAGCACTGGTGAGGCGACGTTTTGAGTTCTATGTCCTGTTCTGGGCCCCTCACTACAAGAAAGTCATTGAGCAAGTCCAGATAAAGGCAATGGAGCTGGTGAACGGTCTGGAGCACAGTCTGATGAGGAACAGCTGAGGGAGCTGGGCATGTTTGTCCCGGAGAAAAGGAGGCTCAAGGGAAACCTTACACCTCTCTACAACTGCCTGAAAGGAGACTGTAATGAGGTGGGGCTCAACCTCTTCTCCCGGGTAACAAGTGACATGGCAACAGGAAATGGCCTCAGCCTGTATCAGGGGACGTGTAGATTGGATATTAGGGAAAGTTTCTTCACTGAAAGGGGAGTCAAGCATTGGAACAGGCTTGGAACAGGGAGTTGGTTGAGTCACCATCCCTGGAAGTATGTAGTAGACATGTGGCTCTAGGGATTTAGTGAAGATGGCAATGTTAGATTAAAAGCTGAACTCAGTGATCTCAAAGATCTTTTCTTGATCAATTCTGTGATCCTGTAAAAGGAGCGAGAGATAGAAGCTAAATTAGCATCTGAGTGAGACAGTCTATTAGGACATAGTGAGCAGAACAAGGTGAGAACTACAAAGTTTCAAATGGCCTGGACTAGCAAAGACACCAGGGTACACTTACATGAAAACATTCCTTATCAGATTTTCCAAGACTGACTGTGTACTGACAAGCTGTGCCAAAAGAATGTTTTGTAAATACGAGGATACCTGGTCTCATGTTTGAATGGTATTGACTATAGTGGAATTTATAGGCTTGAAAAATGGTGAAACGTGGAAAAAATTATTATATTATTTATATGGGTAAATAAAAACTCATCTCTGTCTGCAGAAGGAGTGACTCCTGTAGCTATAGAAACGGAAGAGATAAAATACTCATTGATGAAGTGGGTGTTATGATCTGCCCATTATCTACAGTAACAGAGGTCTAAGTGTAAGCTTTTTTCCCTGCAATGTACCTTATTTTATTCATTCTTATGGAAATAAATTGGAACACTGTATGTGACTGAGCTGACTCAAATGTGAGCCAGTGAGCAAATGCTTCTAAAACATCTGAGTAGACAGAGGGGGTTGTTTCAAGCTCTAACAAGCCTCATCTTGTGAACTGTGCTCTCCCATCATTCTCTAACCCAACAGAACAATCCAGTTTTACACTGTTTTGACAGGCAGAATAAAGTGATAATTACTTCTGTTTTTCCTTTGGTTTGCCATAAGACACAGGTATTTTTGAATTTGACAACTGTTGTTAAGACAGGAACATCAGTGAAATTTACAGTGTTTCTTTTTTGTGGGTTTTGTAAATTTAATTGCATTTCTGCTTCAGTAAAGATTCCAGTTGAGTGAAGTATGTGTTTACATTTGTGAATAAGCTTAAATATATTGAGGGATTTCAAACCGATACATTGCTGGGATGTTTACTTTGAGATATATAAAAAGCCAAAATTTAGGGACAAAATTGTTAAAAATAAACCAAAAGGAATTTACAGCAGAAACCCATTATGGTAATGGTCTGCAGAATCTTGTACAGTCACACTGTTGATTGGTGAAGCGTGGCTTAGGTCTGTAGCAACCAAGAGATGATGCTGTGATTGGATGGAGAAGTCCCTATCACAAAACCCACAGATCTGCCACTTCAGCTGCCCACAGTACCAGAGAGGGCAAAACATCCCCTTGAAAGAGCTGCTTTCCCGCAGTCCTAGGTCAGTGGCAGCAGAGACAGCAGAGGAAGTTCAGTCTTCTGTGTGTGGGTGTGTGTTTGTGTGTGTACACCCAAGACTGCTCAACCTACATTTGATGTGAACCAAAACAAAGCTCTTTTTCAGAGTTACTGTTGCCAGCAAGTTTCACCAAGAGTGTTTTCCTGTGCCCAATCCATAAACTATTCTATTGACTCCTTGAGTTTCTCTGAAAAGCCATGCAGTTTGCCTAGCTGTGTTCCCTGCCTAACATTGCAACTCCTTGCTATTAAGTCCTTTATAAACAAGGCTATGCCTGTTTCTTTCTCTTTCCCCCACACTCCTCGTAGTTCCCTCATAAGATTTAATTTTCTTACGCTTTTGGCTGCTCCTTTATCTGAGGAGAGGTAGGCATTGGACTGCTTCTTGTAACATGAAGGAGTTTACTGCAGAGACCATGCTATTCTCATATGGGAACCTGGACAGAACCAGCAGGATTTGAAGGCCTCTGCTGCCTAGCTCTTGGTAGAGCATACACTCTACTAGACTGAAATGCTCCTACATCTTCTTATTTCTTGCTGTAAAAAATTACCTTATTGAGTGCCAAAACTGAATTAGGAAGAGCTGAAACAAAAATTTCTCCATTTTTCTTTAGGAATAAATCACAGTATTTACTGTGGTCTTAGTTGACAAAATGTGGGAGATGCACCAAAACTTGTTTCAAAAGGAAACACTTCTTTATAGAAAAAAATAAAAAGCACCAAACCAATCAAACAAATAAACAAAAAATACCACAAAAAAACCCCAAGCATGGCATCTTTTAAAATCCACTGGATGCCAGTATTGTCCTAGTATGTCAGTATCATTTCTCTGCATTTCTCTCATATTTGAATTGTTGCTAGTTGCCCTTAGCCATGACTCAAGTTCTTCCAAATAGTGGTTTGTCCCTTGCATCTGGAAAAGATGTATAATTCTGAGCAGGGAGACTCTATGTTTACTTTACTTTCACATCTGGAGTTACCAGGAGGTCCCCTTTTAAATCCCACTGTTTCTGTGGTGTCTTCTTACTAAATAGCATCCCAAAGGACTGCTGATGCCTCAGGCACTGCTTTTTCTTGCTGTACACCCCCAAGAGTGATGCTCCCAGCAGTGGGGATTCCTGCAGCCTGGTAGAGCACGATGGCCGTGCTGGTCTCCTGCCACCTCAACAGTTTCTAAAGTGCCTGGTTGGCTGCACCCAGCCAGGTTTGGCTGAACAAAATCAGATTTGATTCTCAAGACTAGCCTAAAATCTGATGCTACTGGCCTATCACAGAATCACAGACTCACAAAATGGGTCATGTTGGAAGGGACCACATTGGGTCATCTTTTCCAACCTCCCTGGTCAAGCAAGATCTCCCTAGAACACATTGCACAGAATTGCATCCAGACAGTTCTTAAGTATCTCCCGTGAACGAGACTCCATGTGGGTGTCTCATCTTCCTTGCCTCTCACAGCAGAATGCTTTAATCTCTTCCCCAAGAGCAGGCCTGCATGCCAAACGTATCTTCAGCAGTGGCTCCCTGCTCAGGGCCCCATATGGCAAAACACTTGCTTTCCAAGCTGTTGCCCATAAGCACCTGCAGGAATAGCACAGCCTCTTTAAGTGATGGTCAGGGGGCCTGGAATCGTTGCCACATGCTTGGAATGATCAGACTTGCTGTCTGCAATGCACTTGCCAAGGCACCAATGCTTCCTGCATAAATATGCCACCTGCTTCCTGCTCCGGCATGCCACTGCCATGGCATGGGCTGGGATGTTATGTCCAAGGCATGACAGATAACTCACCCAGCAGCTGCTGCCCTATGCAGTGTGGGACAAGGAAGGGACTATCTGGGTTCATTTTCAGCTTCTATCACAGGACTGCCAGGCAAGAGGCAGCAGTGTCAAGTTGTTACAGGATAGTGATCCCTAATTCCCCCATCGTGGGCTCATGCTGGAATGTATCCAGAAAACATTTAAAATTGAACTTATGGGTGACATTGAGAACCATAGAATAACACTTGCTCAGCAAAGACCCAAAGATCAGCTTTAAGAGCCTACTCTCCTGTCCACAGAAATTAATGGAACTCTTTAATCTAGCTGCAGAGATTGTTGTCCAAATGCAAAAGTATGGTTTCAAAACTGGGTCAGTGAGACAGGAAATGAAGATTAAACCTTTTTTTTACTGTCCTGCGTAGTGGAAGGATAGCAGCCCAAAAGTATATTTGCACAAGTCATAACCATGCTAAAATTCCTTTGGACATTATGCAAATGTTAGTCTTTGCACTATGACCAAAGAACAGCCCAAGGTTTGAAATAGCAAACCTGTGACCATTAGGCGAGAAGATAGCAGCAACATAAGTGGCAAACAGAGGCTCTTCTAGTTCTTACAGAAATTCAGTTTCTGTTTCCATGCTGGTAATGTGGCAGTAGGAACAAATTAGGTAACGATTCTGCTCTAGTGAAAAGTAAGCAAATGTTGACCCTTTAAATATTGTTGTTACTGGTGACCCAAACTGTTCTTTTCCTCTGGAAGACACGTTCATTCTGGTTAGTGCAAAGACCAGACAATTCAGTTTTTCGTAGCATTTTATTAGGTAATTTTCTTTACAAAAGTTAGGAAAGTGTATCAACTGAAAGAAAGAATAGGCTGCTCTTTTTATTATCATAGGTGGCAAGCGGGCTCTGCTTTTCTGTTAGACTTTTCTGTTGGATAAGGTCCCTAATGGACAGTCTCTCTTCCACTTCTCCGACCTCTGTCCGGGGTAGTTATTGTAAATATGAATCTATGTTAAACAGCATTTGGGTCTCTGATTATTGAGCAGCACAAGTATTTTGCGTGGAGCTGTTTGTGTGATTTATTAATCCCAAAATTACTCAAAATTGATCTGCTGGCTCTCAGCTGTGGAGAGTGTTTTTAAATTATTTTTATTTTGTCTCATAAAACTCACAAGCTTTTGTGATTGTAAAATCAAAGTTGTCCTAGTTAAAACCTATCTGTGCTTTAGGCTGCTTTGTTTTTTGAAAATGTCTATTCCCATTGTCAGAGCCAATATAGCCAGTATGGGTTATTCTGTAGGTAATCCATGGGCTTTGGAAGTGTCTCATAGTTATAATAATTTTCATTTCTTTTCATCTTTTCTCTGCAATTTATGCTGTACAATTTCCTGGTTTCCTAGTATTTCAAAAATATACCCTTGAAGTTTGCTTTCAAATGATAGAAAGTAAGAAATTCAGACATAAAGAGAAACTTGCAGTTAATTTGCTTTCTGGCACCTAAAGGCCAAAGTGCAGCAGGACTTCATTGCGAGACCATATGGGAAAGCTCTTGGCTTGTCTCATTACCTCTTTCTCAGTAATCTCTGCATTTGCAAAGAATCAAGACACTGAAAAGTATTCATAGCCTACAGCACATTGGGGCTAATATGTTGTGAAAGAAGATTGTTCTGTCCTCATACCCATGGCGTAATTCATATGACTCAAGCATTGGTGAAGTTTCCTTTGTGTTCTTTCCTGATGGACCACAGATTTGGAAGCCTTCTTTGATTGACAGCTTGGTCCAATGCTCTGAGATAAACTCCAAGTTTAAATCTTGCTTGGGAACAAGGAGGTGTTAGGAAGCCCAGTTCAGTGTACTGGTGAAGAGAAAACTGGACCTGTTCCCAGAGGGAAGTTTCTTTGGCCTCAGCCTTAGCACAGGCCATAGCTTGAAAAAAGGATAAAAGGAGAAATTGCAAAAGAAGTTTTAAGTCCTATCCATGTTAAAAAACAGAAATTTGTCTTGTTATAACACTGCTGTGACCTTGAGAAGGAAGTTAACTTTTATAGAATGAATGCTTTAGAGCTAGAGGAAGCCTTGTCACAGGAAGTCCAGTGGGCTTGTCCAGGCCCTAACACTATTCCTTTAGCCAAAACTCATCCTTCTGTCCTCAACAGAAGCTCCAACAACTGCAGCTGCCACTGGAGCTGTGGAAGATATGTGGAGGAAGTTTCTCCTGGCTCTGACCCTGCTATTGAGACCAGGTTGTTAAGAGGAGAAAGGAAGATGCATTGAATACCAAGGCTATAGCAGCTAAACATCTGTGTGTATGTCATGAGTGAGAGAGGCTGTTGGAAAATAATAGCAGGAGAGAGGCAAAATTAATTTTCTGGGTTTTTAGAGTGGAATACTGGGCCGGAGATTCAGCTTCAAATAAAAAAAAAAAATCTTTGCAACTTGACAAGGAATAAAGAGATTTGAAGGGTAAAGGACTTTGACTTGGCAGGAGAAAAAACTGGAACTGATCAAAGGAGGAAAGAGAAATCTGCATAGGTGAAAGTGAAATTGAAGACTCAGCTAGAGACAGTACAACATGTTGTGCAAATTGCATTTAAGAGGGGTAGGCATGATAAGGCATCTAACGCTTTTCATTTCATAAACTACTGGGGGACAGAATCTTGTGAGAAAAAACAATTTGTAAGAGTTCCAGTCCTGCTCTCTCTCTCCAGCCTTTCTCCACATATATTCTCACAAGGTTCCTTATGATGACTTGGATTTGGGTAGATGACATCTCCAGGATATCTTTACTAGATGAGAAACTGGTTCTTTGAGCTCCTCTTTCCTTAAGACACTCATAAATGTGTGGGAAAAGTCTTGAATGGATGAAATAGTACATTAGATTTGCAACCCACAGACCTGTCATTAGTTTATCTTGGAGTTGCCTTACAGTGTGGGACATATGCATCCTGTTTTGCATAAACTGCTAGCACTTTGTGTCTCAGGCAATCATAAGATTTTAGGGAAAATAAAGTATAGAGAATAAGGCATAAAGAATTTTCGTATTTCTGATGGCCTAGAGTGGCATGTGTTGCAAAAACCATAGACTCAAACATAGACTTATTAAACACAAATCATTCTGCATAATAGGTTTTATGTTGATTGAGAGTCAAATACCATGCAGTGGTGCTTGACACCTGTGCTTATGACTACTGGGAAAAATACTTCCAACAAACACCGTGCAAGGTAACTTTGAAAGAATATACAATCAAAGCTTGTGAGGTGAGACCTAGAGAATTACCCTGTT